>RDPX01000070.1:2602065-2654441 GCA_003991215.1 Morbakka virulenta | reverse complement strand
TTAGTTTTAACGTCATTTACCCCCAGCAATTGGGGCTCAGACGGTGCCCTTCATAGGAACTTTGATTTGGCAGTGAGGGATTTCTTGGCCGCATGCCCTTCCTGACACGCCAACCGATGGCTTTTTCTTTTCGCAAATTTCCAAATTCTCCTCGTCAGCTCGGGGAATCGAACCCGGAACTCTTGGTTACTGTGCAGTGCACTAACCATTAAGCCACGGCTCCTCGCCTTCTCGGGGAATCCAACCCGAAATTCTTGGTTTTGGTGCAGTTGCACTAACCATTAAGCCACGGCTCCTCACATGCTGCCCAAAATTAACTGTTAAAAATACCGGAGGGGGCATAACGGTACAAAAATTTTATTATGATGACATTATCGTTATTATCATCATCATCATTATTATTGATATGTCATGTCACATTCTGTCTTGGTCAGTAGGATTCTTTTTTTCTTGAAGTTTGAAGACAGTCCTTAAATTTCAGGAACTTCCTTGGTTATCCTTGCAGGTTTCATTAAGTGATTTGTACATCCTTTTAGAGGGTTCAGAGTTAATAAATAAATAAATGAATAAACAAAATAAAAAATAAATAAATAAACAAAATAAGTAAATTTCAGGCAGCTTTTGTAAAGCATAAATTATGGCCAAATAAGAAAACTAAATGGCAACGGTTAAAATATATTATAGAGATAAAAAATTTGAACACTATTAATTGTGAAATACGTTTGCTTTTCAGTTATTTTTGAAAAAGAAAAAAAATGACACAAAGAGTCTTGTTTGTGTATACTGAACTTTTTATTACCGTTGGCCTTCGTCTCCTTGATGAATATGCAAACAGTCTGATTTGGATATCATGGACAGAAAAAGATATTAAACATGGTATATTTTGAAGTTAAGCCAATAAGCTTTTACTGATACATTTTTAATTTGAGCAGATGGAACGATACACATGCGACTTACAGTTTTTTCAGGGATTAGTCATTTATGACCAATTAAAAAAGTTTTTCTGTTAAGAGAGACGTCAAAAAGCTTCTAGAAAAATAGGGTATTTGGGAACTGTATTCAGACAGATATTAAAGAAATCAAATTGTAGCCCTTCAATTGATCAGGCAAAACATTCAATTTTGCTAGTTCAATTTCCAATTATTGTTTTTTAGCTACAAAGTCAAGGCCCTAATTTAACCATGAGTATACTTAAATCACTTAAAGCCAAAGTTTCTGTCATATTGAACTTAATCATTTTTCCTTTATATGCAAAATTTTATTCGAATGCTGACGTATAGAAATTTCCACTATTTATTCCACTCTCATTTTTTTGCTCATTACAGTAAATATACTCATCGATAACAATGATTGGTGGTGACAATGCCAAAGTGGATAAAACAAGCTAGAAAACAAGCTCAGTAAATGTTTCAGTAGGCGGAAGAAAGAGAAATAGTCAACATTTATTGGAAGACAAGATGCATATTAATTTTTAATTTAAAGATGGCTGTTTCCAGCATTCTTTTTGACAGCGTGAAACGTTGAAGCGGCAAAAATAAAAGATGTTTTTTTATTTAAGAATCATATAAGACATAAAGCCAATTAGTATATGATACTTTGATAAAGAATTCGAGGGGAAAAAGTTAAGCCAAGAGATAAGAGCTGACCTTAGACTTAAAAAATCATTCATGTCATATGACATAAAATAGCACTCAGAAGTCAGAGTTCTACAATCCAGGCATTCAAGGAAAAACTGCAATTGTAGAAAGATTTATCACAACAAGGGCAAAAACTGCACGAGGATGAAGACGTTGAGAAAAACCATTCAAGATGCAGCAAACTCAACAGGTATCACCAAGTAAAGGCCACCAGGACACTTCCTATTATAAAACCTATAGAATTCACTAAGATAATCACATAACAGCCAGATTTGGACCTAGAAAGTTATAAGCACGACGCTGAGCTCGACCAGGAACAGGAACATAAAGATAAGAAAAGGAATTAACTGTGCAGATGTGACAACACTACTCCATGCAAGGACAGATGGTAGATTTATGGAGGTACAAAATGGCCTCGGGCTTCATAAGCTCTCAAGGGCGAAACAAAGAATTAATCTTTTTGGAGCAGACTTATCAATAGATTGAATATACGAACCCTAAGGAACATTTAAAAAAGTTAGCAAACCAAACACCCTCATTTATAAGTATTCCTTAGTAGGAGAAATAACCTCACCAGGGTTAACATCAGGATGATTGTCCTTGAATATCAAAGGAAGCTTAAGACTCAGCTTTCTATTGAGTGACATCTGCTGGATTTCTGCAACATTTGAACAAGTCAGCCATTTTCTTTCCCATTCATTGACAGTCTGAAGGTCAGACTACAAATCTTCCTCGAGTTTGATTTTTTTTGCTTGTTTTCCTCATGATAAGTGCCAGGTAGTATCATCTGCATGGATGTTGACGAACTGAAGCAAGTTGTAGGAAGATAGCTGATGTAAAGAAAAAGAGAATTGTTCTAAGAATACGACCTTGAGAAACGCCAGCATTAATGAAATACTCATCAGATGTAATTCCATCCATTGTGACACACATTTTACGATATGAGAGAGAAGACTGAATGACACCAAAAACACTTTCTGAAATACAATAACCGGCAGCGTATGACACAAGTCAGCATGCCACACCTTATGCAATACCTTACAAGTATACAGAGCTATATCGCTTCCTTCACCGTAGTTACCCTTACACTTATAGATACCATCAGTGATTACAGTTAAAGGGTCAACAGCGGAGTAAGATCCTCTAAATCCGTAAGAACATTAACAAAGGGACTTAGTTGCTTCAAGACTTCCACATGTACACTGTTGATAGGTCGTTTAAACACCTGACTAATGACAGAAAGAAGACACACAAGTCGATATTTTCCAGGACCTGATGGATGATCTACATTCTTGACGACAGGGATAACATTAGAAACTTCCCAAAAGACCGGAAACAAGACTTCGATAGCCAAAGATAGAAAAGGTTTACCAACAAGGAAGATAGCTCAGGAGCACAATTTTTAAAGACAACTACTACGATGGAAACTAAACCTGTAGCTCTAGATTGATCAAGACCATAAATTTTTGCAATCAGCCTTGGATTTATGATGATAGAGTCTAATATCTGATCAGTTTACAAAGTAAACTAGGATAAAAAAAACCCAGTCTTATTTAGAGAAGAATTAGCAGAGAAAAAAATTAGCAAAGAGCTCAGCTTTTCTCCAGGAGACATAAAAATCCAAACATCATAAAAAACTGGTTAATCTTGTAGAAAAGGTGAAAACGAACTGGGCTTTGTTGTAGAAAAAGTGGAAAGAAACTGGATAGCGTGGTAGGAGAATCACGAGACAAAAAAACCCCTCATTGGTACCTGCATCTTTCAATATGATAAATAAAATTTGTTTCAAAAAATGTTGTAATTGAGAAAAATGGGCAAAATGTAATACCTTGCCTCTAATGCCTTTTCTTAATTAATTGCATCAACTTTAAAACTGACGAAAATAGAAGAAATATAGCTACATTCCTAAATATTACACAGCGAAGGACAAGTATCCAAGAAGAAGAAGTTTTTAAAAGCATCTCCAAATTTCAGTCTCGATATGTGTTATCTTCCATATCTTACACTTATACGTAATGATCAAATCTAGAAATTTTGTTGGACAAGCATCCAAGCTAAAATTTAAAAAAATTGACAGCGATGATGATAGCCAACTGTGAAAATAATAGCATCATTTTGCAGCCACAAGTAAATTTCATGATTGAGAAACGTGTACTCATCTGAGTAGCAATAGACTTACTGGAATAAAATTTATTGCTCTTGGGCCCATACTGCAGGTTGTAGTGTAGTAGGTATATTAATACTCGCTTTCTAAAAGAAGCACAAGTTTAGATTTGGCTAAGTTGGAATTTTAGAAGTACAATGGTCGTTTGCAATAAGAAAAAAAAGATAGCTATATCACTCTTAAACATGAACATGGAGAGACACACAAAAACACACGCACACATTCATGGACAGTCACACCTAAAGACTTGTTTATGTAGCTGCTCTCGTGGCACAAGCTCACACCCAAGGCTCATGAAATACTGCGCATTTTTCCTTCGTTAATTTTCATCAACTGAAAATCATTTTCTGGGCACAATATATTTGGTCGTATATTAGTATATTATTAGAAATATATATATATATATATTTCTTTTCATTTTTTTGTTATGCCATTCGCCAAACTTGATATTCAGCAGCTTCAGATCATTATGAATAGCAAACATTTAGTCCTTATAAATCCTCAACGAGTACATTTCCTTTGAAAACACTATATTCTTTCGGCCCTAGAGATCGACCGCGTGGTAAAGAACAATTTTCACTTGAAAATAATACGAAGATACAATGCAATCAGAATAATTTTAAATGTAAGCAAAGCTCTAGATTAAAACGCACAATCTATGGAAATGTTTGTACAGGAATAGATGAAGAAAAGCAAGACGCGTCAAAGCGTTAAGCCGCGTATAGGTTATTGGGTAAAAAATTCGAATCCAGTTTGGTGCAGCTTAGGTGCCCCACTTGTTTCTCTTTCTATCTCCAGCTTTCTGGTTACTGTTGCAAATACACCGCCTTTATCCTCGGAATATCTAGCAAGAAATTTTATTTGAGGACGCTAGCTTACTGTGGTATGATGACCTGTAACACTGGATGTAAAATTGAGAACCTAAGGGCAGTAATTAAAGGTCAAGATGCGTGGAGCTTTGTTGTAGAAACTATTCAAGGCCCAATGCTATGAAACGACAGCCAGAAAAGATCCCAGAAACGGGCTAATCTTTATCTTTATTCTATCTGTGGGTAGCCTCTCATACTGTCAGGTACTTGTTTTTTCTCCCCGCAACCGGATTCTATTTTCTTTGCCTCAAAGGAAATTTGTGCTGTTTAAATTGGGAAAGCAGCTTTAAAGTCCTTCAGACACTTACGTTTAAAGTGGATGTAAACTTGTTAGTATTAAGGGAACAATTAAAAGCTAAGTTATGAGAAGAAACCACTTAAAACTCAATGGGATGAAGGGACGACGACGATAGGTCTTAATATAGATCTAATATTTGTCTTTATTTGTCCTGTGAGTAATTTTTCATTCTTTCAGATGCTTTTTTCCTCTGTGTTACTCGATTTTATTTACTTTTCCCTCTGGCATGTTGTATATTTCTCTTACCTAGATCCCTTTAAATTCCTTTTCGTCGTTCACTACTTCTTTAATTCATTATCTATCCTATCAGAATTTGCTTTACCTAATATTTCGTTCCAAATCGTCCAATTTGCCTCTCTTTCGTCTATCATTGAAATGACACTGGAGGAAATGTGTGATCTTTGAATAGGAAATGCATCATTAAAGTTTCCGCTGTAGGGCAGACTCTTTGTATGCAAACTTTTTTGGAGATAAGCTTAGAAAGGGATGCTGCATATCCTTTAACGAAAACTTCTTTTGATTAAAAGCTGTCTTTATTCATTCTCTTTGAAAAAATTAAGCCGTCCTTAGTTACCAAACACAAATCATGATTACAAAACATATTTTTCAATTGGAGTGCTCATTTATTATTCTGACACTTAATCTAGTACAGTCAAAACACAACCAAAACTGCAACAAGAGCTTTCTGAACATTTTGGGTCAGTATTCATCTGACCTGTGAAATACGAGCTTCATAAAAGAATGCGGGAAATTAATTTTTCGGGGACTAGGGCGATTAATATTCAAAACTGTAATAGAAATAGAAATATGGGATATTGAAAATAGCAATCCTATTTATTTTGAACGTTGCATTTGTCGAAAACTCTACTTGCACCAAGTACATAGGCTAAAACAGAATTGGTTATTATTGGAAATCGACCTTCTACTATATGGGTCCCAATGTATTAAGAACCATTAGATTAATGGTGAAATGAGAGGAAATATTGTATGTCAATTAAATTTAGGAGGAGAATGGGTATAATTAANAGCTTTCTGAACATTTTGGGTCAGTATTCATCTGACCTGTGAAATACGAGCTTCATAAAAGAATGCGGGAAATTAATTTTTCGGGGACTAGGGCGATTAATATTCAAAACTGTAATAGAAATAGAAATATGGGATATTGAAAATAGCAATCCTATTTATTTTGAACGTTGCATTTGTCCAAAACTCTACTTGCACCAAGTACATAGGCTAAAACGGAATTGGTTATTATTGGAAATCGACCTTCTACTATATGGGTCCCAATGTATTAAGAACCATTAGATTAATGGTGAAAGGAGAGGAAATATTTTGGGTACAATTAACTAGTATACTTGACTCGATTTGGTTATCAAAAAATTAGGGTTTAATCAAATGAATAAAAACAAACAAATACAGGAACATATAAAACCCCAAATAAAGGAATACAGAAAATGATACTAAAAAAATAAAAAAGGAAGCTCAAAAGGGTATTGTCGTAGCCCAGAAAAAAGGGAAAAGAGGCAAAAAAGAAAAACAAAGAGACAAGAAAAAACAGTCACAATGCAAGGCATAACTCCATTCGCAAGCAACAAAAAATATTATTGCCTAATCAAATGAAATTAGGTTACTTGAATGGTCTACCTAGAAGCATATCTCAGGTAGGTCAGCGGATAAAAGAAAGAGCATAGAAAACTCCAGACACTGATCAGAATCCAGTTTGCTGTATCATATTTTATTGTTTGTTTTACTTGGATAATTTTAAGTATTTTCCTACAAGATATATTTTTTGACATATTAGAATATTTAATTCTTGTGCTTCTTCTGTCGTGAGAAACAGATTTCTTGGTTTCTGCTACCAATGGAGAAAATGTCACACTGTGAGAAAATTTCTGTTGATCAAAAAGTATATAGTGTATCATAGCAAACATTGGTTGGCATGAACCTTCACGCTTTGTTCCGTTTAAGCTCTCTGGTATTGCTATCTGTAACGTTTAAGCAACGTCTTTATGTTTGTTTTATCACTATGTCTTTTAATAAACCGCTCCTTTGCATAGTGGATTGCATGGAAGAAAGATGTTTAATCATTAAATCACTATAACTATTTTACCATGATCGTTTATGTTTTTTAATATTTTCACATTTAACATATTAATTTTTGGTCTGTTGCACTATAAAAGAGCATCCTTTTTAAGAGTGAAAAGGTGCAACTCGCAGTTTTTTAAGAAATCAGTCCATGTAAAATTTTTAAGCAATGACAGACACACAACATTGAAAACCTTGTCTTAATTTTTACAACTTTTCAATTTTTTATTTTCGTTTTATGGCCAATATTTCGAAAAAATATTGAAGCCCAAATTTCCCCTCTAACTTCAATTACCTTTCAATATTATATTAATTTTAATCAGCTAAGATCCAGTCAGGCCTGCACATACCAATTTTCTCAGTACCTTTTCATTACCCTTCACGTTCTGTAACGTCTAATAAACTTCAAATAACGATGGATCTGAGGATGGATTGAGATTTGGACTCTAGTGATTATTATTTCTCGTTTGCATATTTTAGTTCTATTGTCAAATAACCTACTTCGCACAGGTGTCTACCAGCTTTTTGATATAACCATGGGTAAATATTTTTATTAATTAATTCTAGAAAAGTAAGTCCACACCAAACTGGATTCGAACGAATGTCTATCATGGTCACATGCTCTACCATATGAGCTGTCAGGGCTTGTCCTTCATCAGATCGTTTTTGCGACCACATCTTTCACTCTTTTCTTTTTTTAACGTCATTTTCCCTCATTAATTGAGGCTCAGACGGTGCCCTTCAGAGGGACTTTGTTTGACGAAAAACACCTGACTGTACCCTTTAAAAGCATTAAAAGCCTTCTTTATAAAGCAAAGATAATAAAATGTCACATTGAAGAAATTACGAAATTTAGATCCTGTATTGCTAATAATATTAAATGATGATAATATTCTTCATGTTACAGCTGGTGATGATAGTTGTTTTTTCCTTACCTCCCTTCTTTTCTCATTGTCAATAGTAGGATGACAGGTGTTTGCCCATCCACCACTAGACGCATAGAACATACTAATCTTTATACATCAGTTAGTTCACGTAAACAGAAACACCGAAAAGATTTACTTCCTTGATCAATTCCTGATTGTTAATAGATAAAAATTATAGAAACTTTGAAAGTGACTGTTTTTGCATAGCCAATGAATAATTCGAGTTTGAATATAAAAGGTACATTCTTTCCCCTTTTAATTAGCTCTATAAAACTTATTATTGTCTTGGTCTATAGCTTAGATAGACCATAGATGAACTGTACTGCTCTCTTCGAAGTAGTTGCAAGATGTAGATCTGAACACTGGTGTTTTAGAATGCATTACCATTCAAGCAGCTTATGAAATATATTTGTTATTCGCATATTCCTTACAAAGATAGAAATTGCTTTTTTTCCATCGTAGGGTTGGGATTAATAACAACTTAGAAAGCCTGGCGAATATTTTCGCGACTTTATAAGACAATATTGAAACATTACAACAATACTAAGCTTCCGCTTGAAGAGGTACGCGATGTTGCTAACCAACATTAAATTGCACTGTCTGGTGATTGATTTCTGAACCTATAATATAACATAGGGCTCGGCAAAGCCCACAACCTTGGCCACATCTGGAAGGCTCACCCAGTTAATACCTAGACATTTAATATCTTAATAATATTGAGTAGAGTTAGTGTTCATTTGAAGGTAAGGCAATCTATGGACAAGTTATTCCGTACCCTTCCCAGCGTTTGCCTTTTCTGAAGTTTTTTCAGAAGGTTTTACCCTATTATACCTGTAGTAAATTAAGACATCTTTTATCCAAAATATTACATTGTTAACTATGTTGCTTTTTCCTGTATACCTCAAGACCAAAGCTGGCTTCTGGACAGAACAATAGGAAGTCAAAACAATTTATCTTTTATTACTAATAAATTTGACGAATGGCCTTTGTTGTTTAAGGATACGTTGAAAAAATATTTAATAGTAGCATAAGTAACCACTGTTTTTCCATATTTATTATTACTCCCAAGAAATATCAAATTAAGTGTTCATTTTTACGTCACAGGCTCTCAGACAAGAATTAATTTTGATGTTCACTGATACAAACCACTGTACAAGTTAAATAAGCTTCAATCTTTACATCTCCCCCCCCCCCCAACTTCCCATCTTCTCCCACTATTTTCACTTCATAATTAGACGAATTAGAAAGCTTCTCTGACATATCATTGAGGCAATATATCCTTTATCTTTCGGACCCTTGCAGGTACTGGCCTCTATCACTTTGTATTAACTATTTTGGAAGCGAATAGGGGCATTAGTCTGAGGTAACCCCCCCCCCCAGATTTTCAGCATTACAATCTTTTTTTTTTATCAAAATAAAAATATTTTTAATTTGAAAGGGCATGTTAGAGAAATAGGTTGTTGGCAACAATTAGAAGCATCGGAAAAAAAGATACTAAAGTTATTCTCACCCATTATTTTCACAAGTAACGCCAATATAACACCAAACCCCATTCGAAAAAGATAAAAGATAAAAAGGGCATTAAAATTCAATAATCATGGAGGACAGGTTTATAAATTGGGAGAAATTCTAAGCGTCCTTTAATAAACAGCTAAAATGTAAAAATAGACCAGACATTTATATACTGAGAAGCAATGACAAGTTGCAGAGGTACACTGAAATAAATGGAAACCACATATATTTTTTGAAGATATTTATAAGCTTAGTCTGCTTTTCTACAAAGCAAAAAATATTTCTTTGTTTGTATGCAGTGAATTAATTGAATTAAACATTTACACATAACCCAGCTTTCATTGCAAATTTAATAGATAACTATTTGTGAAGTAATAGCTATAAAACATCACCCACACATGGAGGAGGCTTCTTGTTTTACCCGAGTCAGATGTTTTCTTGTAATAAAGGGATTCTGGTTCTTATACCTGAGGGTTTTCTTTTACGTATTTACTGGTTAAAGAAACCCGTGAAGAAAGGTTTAATAAAAATTTCGAGGATCTACAAAGCCGATTTATAAAGTAGTTGGGCAATAAAATACTGATGTTAATTTTGTCATATGGCTCAATAGAAAATATTACTCCACAAAATATTTTCGCATATGTCGCAGTAAGAGGGATAATTTTCTGACTGAATCTCAAAACTATCCCTTTGAGAGCAATGTTACATAACTCTTACTATTCGTACTATTATCGATATTATCAATCATACAAATATCTATTTGTCCTTTGTTATAAACTTTTTAACATTTCTCAATCAGTCAAATGAGCATTTTTATTACATTCGGTATTTATAGTGGTTGTCATTGTACTGATAATCTGCTTTAATATTTTCTACTCACTACTTGTCTTCTTCTTTTTCTCGTCTAATATCATTCTAAACTGATACCGTTCAATAAAATAGTGCTCTTAGCCATAGATTTAGTCTGTTTACTGGAAGGATCTAATATGTCAAATATTTTGACCATTTGTATCCTAGGAGAACTCCCTTTGTCCTTTATTGAGTTACTTTATTGAGTTACCTTTTTATTTTATTGAGTTACTAACTTGCTTTTAGTATAAGGATTAAGAACAAATAACTGAGATGCCTTTCTTTAGAAGGTGGTTTCATTTTTAATCCTGTTAGATTTAGAATCTAAAATTGATAATTTTGAGGATATGAAATAGCTGCTTTTATCTTATCGTACAATGCAGTTTACGTAAACTGCCTCTTTTTGAAGCATGTTGTGTTCTCTTGTTTGAAATCCGAAATTCTCTAAATTGTCATTATTTTTATGAAGTATATGATACATAAGAAATATGGAAGATAGCAAAACCGAATTTTTGGACAGGATAGGGAATTGTGGGCATTCATAATCGCTAAATTTGTTAGAGAATATGGCATGACTTCACTTACGAACATAAACAGATTAAGCGTTTTGCCGCAAGAAAATTTAAAGAAAATCTCTGTAAAAATTACAAAAGCTGCAAGCTTTTCCAATAGAGCAATTCTTGCTATTTTTCCGTACATAATTGTATGGGATCTAATAATATGAGGAGAAAGAATTTGCAAAAACAACTAAAATTTATAGTTTCAGGGGAAGTTGATAAACTGGGTTGTTTATATGTTAGTTAATTTATTTAATTTGGGGTTTATCAACAGAAAAGGAGTAATCTTTGAATCAAAGAACATAAAAATGTGCAAGGAAAGAAGCATATATCTCTAAAGATTTTAAGAAATACAAAGTTTTAAAGGTCTTTTATTTAGGTTAGATTACTTAGAAATTCTAAGTTCTTAGTTACTTTTTAAAAATTTATCACGAGTAATGACAATGGTAAATTTAATAAGAGTCGCCATTCATTGAAACTTCAATTAAAAACCTGAGTGATACCCAAGTAGCTTTTTCTCTAGGCTAAATCACTTGAGAACAGTTCAATACAATTTTAAAACATGTTCTTTATGGAAGCCATGGTGTTTTATTTATTCATTATGGAACCCAGGTTTCTCTAGTTATCTTTCTTTCTTGCGAAGTTTTCATCAACAAGGTTTTTATTGTGTTAGTATTATTGTGGTTTTCTCATTCAATTTTAACTAAGTAAAGATAATTAAGATAAACTTTAAAGCTGAAATGTAGCCCAAGGCTGAGTATAACATATTCAGTAATTAATTGGTTCCATAATGCGTTCATTAGAGGAGATAATTTTCAAAGGACGATAATCCTGATAAAATCAAACCAGAGTTCATTAAGTATTAATTTTTACACAATAAAGAGTTTTATTCATATTTGAGTACTCTGACTGAGATTGGGAGTTCGAAATATCAAGCATTGAGCTATAGGTCTCTACGTTTCGTGTGTATAACTTCCGAATACCCAACTTCTTTAAAAATTGTCAGTATAATTTATTGAAAAATTATTTCTTAGAACAATTACACAGTATAGTATTACTTCCTATGTGACATGTTTGTTTTTTGAACTACCTAAACAATACTAAGTGTCTTGCTTTAATTTTTCATTATTTCTCTCAGACTGACCAATATAGTATTATAATATTATCTGAGCTGTTATCGTCAGTGTAAACAATGGTTTGTCTTATATATTTAAGTGTAGCCCCACTGATATTAATATATGAACATACTTTTCTGCAGGAGCTCTTATTCTTACTTTTATTCTTATATTACCGAGCCTGAGCAAAAATAGGGAGGTAGTGTAAACGACAGTGATTTGGCGCAGCTGTATTTTTCTCCAAGTACTTCCAACAAAGCATCTTTTCACACCTATTTGAATGTTTTGCAAAATCTTACCTTGGATTTACTCATGAAATGAAGTAAATCCATTTGAGTGTCTCCAGAATAATTATCAAGCTTTTGATTTGTTTTTAACTGGGAATTCCTTAACTGCTGTTTTTAGAGCAATACACGTGTTACAGAAAATTGTCTGTAATGACATATTTTGATAGATTAAGCCCACATATATATAAATATATAAGAGGCTGCGAGTCTCATAGTGGTTTGTTACAGCACTGTAACTTTCGTTAAATAAGCTTAGTGTTTTTTGGCTGCAACCAAAAGAAAAAATTATGAAAGAACCAGAAATACACCTGGGAATTTGCACAAGCTGAATGAAAATTACCTCGCAAAAACACCTCGCAGAAAGGTAGCATATAGCAGGATTTTAGTGAGTCTTCACAGCCTTTGTCTGAGTATTATTTGATTTGCGTGGAAAGCAGAATTTAGCTGAATGACGGTTACGGTCCATATTCAAAACCGTTACTTCAAAACCCTTTTCCCGATCCATGAATATCTCCATTGAAAACACAGTGGTACATTTTTGTATCATTCTACAGAACCCGACATTTATTCTGTAATCTGTCGTTCCATATTGCCTCGCATTGAATATAGAAGACTTGCTGGGACGTAGTGCTGATCAGATTTAAAATTGAATACTAATAATAAGTATTTTGTTTCTGTTGCATTGTGCTGCTTCTTTGAGCCCTTTGGGTGTTTTAAGTTGGTATAGAAAATATCTGAACTCGATTGTTCCTGAAATCTGCCTCTGCGAGTTTTCCATTAGATAACATTGTAAGTCCATGTGGATCATTAAGTTCCCCTTCTAAGTCACCTTTTGCCCCAAATTTTGTAAGAAAGTTCCCGTTTTCCTCAAATACTTGTATGCGATGATTGTCCCTATCAGCGACGAATAATCGCCCTCTTGAATCAACTGCTATTCCTGTAGGCCTTAATAACTCTCCATCTCGTTCACCTTTGCGCCCTATTGTTTTTAAATACATTCCCTCGCTATCATACACCTAGAAAAGACAAAAGCAACTAATTATTTTAAATTCACGATGCATGTCAGTGCAAATCTTTTGGCCATTCGATTCACTTTTACTACTGTTAATGAAACACGTCTCTTGACTTAAGTAGTTTCAAATATTCCCTGATAAATGAATTATGAAGGAGGTTTAACGTTATAATTTCAATAAATTTGTTAATAGATAAATAATAGATAGTAAATAAATAAAACATTTGTAAAGTTTTCATGAGTTTTTGAGCTCATAAAGGCTGTAGTTTATAGTTAAGTGTTTGATCTCACTACCCTGAGATCATGCTCTACCCTCTGAACTAGTGGCTGATCAGAAATTCAACAATTTATATTGTTATTATCGACTCAGACAATGACTTGTAAGATAAATGTCAACTCTGTTTGACCCGCAACTTGCTAGAAGGTATAACATGGAAAGTTCTCAAATATAAATAATAACTATCTTAAGCCTTATATTGACTTTTAATGACCCACCAACTAGCTAAAAATGTAAATTTTTTTTTATCTAACTCATTTTATTTGCTAAATACCCTTACTGATTTTAGTTCCAAACACAGCCAGCTCACAGTCGTTAACTGTTGGTTTGAGCATATTACTTTAAGTAAGTCATTGTTAGTTTAGATATAAATGATTGTTATCAGTCATCAAAGCCATGCTTTAGTAGTGAGGTTGCTTAAAATACCAATCGTTCTTTTGACCTGCCTCTGAGAATGATTCAAGAACTAAGATAAGTAAAGAGTCAATTTTCGTGGGTTGATCAGTAGGAAAATTTAACCTAGAATTGGAGACAGTAAAATATATTAGTTGTAAATCAAGCAATTCAAGGTCATCAAACTACTGTGGGTGCCGAAAACGACTTTTTTCTGTGATCATTTGTTTTATGAAGTTTAACCCTAAGGGAAGGTCACAAAAAGTTAAATTTGATAGTGCTGTATCAAAGGGTGGATCTAAGGCATCCCTAGGATTTTGAGTCTAATGACAAAGATTATTATTATTATTATTATTATGGTGGTGGTATGATCATGACGATGATAATCATGAACCTTTGCAACCTCTAAAAACATTTCCGAGCTTATTTTGAAGAGTAGTATAAATTCTTGGTTTTGTGCTTGTCCCAGCTCTTTGTCCAAAAACATGCACACTTTGCTACTTTGAAGGAAAAACAGGTTGGACGTAGTACTTCAAGGGTCGTGGCGAGCTGTAACTCGATAATTTACGAATTTGCCGTTACGAAGCTTAAAATTTCGATTTCGATTACGAGTAGGATTACGACGGATTTTTAACTTCAGGGTAAAGGATCATATTACCATTGCTGAAATGTGTAGCAAAGTGCATATACCAAAGCTTGAGTCATAAAAAAGGAGTCGTCGACTACGATGACACGGCCACACTAAGCGCGGTGAAAGGTGGATTGGCAAGATCCAGAATTACCAAGTCGATGGTTCACTGGGTAGAGGAAGGCCACAAACAAGGTGGCAAGATGTTATCAACACTGATCTTCTCACCTGGAAGCTTCATCACGATCCACACAACATACGCGAATGGCGAAAATTAATAAACGCTGCCATAGCAAAGTCCAACCAATTGATGAATGGAAGAAGACAATAAATGGATGGTAAGGTAAGGTAATTAGGATAAGGTTATGCAAAGCGTGAAACAGAAGAAACATGATAACATAAATTGTAGAAACGACCCCGACTGCGTATTAGCAGCTTGTTTTAAATATATGGTGTTTTACCTGAATCCTGCTGCTGTGCATATCGGATACTAATATGTGTCCTTTTGCGTTTGTAGCCACGTAACAAGGATATTGGAGTTCCCCTTGTCCATTGCCAAATGCCCCAAATTTGGACCATCGCTCTGGAATAAAAATATATTTACCATGAATTCTGATTAATAACGGATAGATTGAAATATAAATCAAAACGAAAACAAAGCAGAGTGTAAACTAAAAGAAATGATAAGAACAATTTTTTGGGTCAAAACTTTAATCATTGGTTGAACCTTTTCATTTACACGCAAATGAACGGTCTTCACGGGGTTTTTTGTCAAATTTTTTGGACTCTCTTCAAGATCTGTTTTAATATTGTTTCCAACATTTTGACTAACAGCTACAATAGAATAGAATTGGGCAAAATTATGAAAAAATTTGTGAACGGTTTTTCTAAAAAACTCACCACCCTGCGATCTATGCCTTTCTGTAATAAATGTCAAATACAATCCTCTAATAGTTACTTTTTAAGGAAGAGTTCCAGCTTTTAATAAAAAGGTTACTTTGAGGAAAATTGCCGTCTTTAAAAGCCACTAGATATTCTTCAGTTTATTCTTAAAAAGTTCCTAGTATATAAGCACTATCCTAACAGAAATGTTAGTATATATTAAATCTATTCATGCATTTAAATAATTGGATAGAATGATCATCATCATTATCATAAAATATGCCTTCCGTTGTTTGTCGACATTGCGCTAAAATCCAATATTTATTGGATTTTTATTTAGACATTCCTCCGAAGAGTTTTGGCGCGTCACCAACCAAATCCATTCATACTTACCTGACAAGGAATGAAAGTGTTCCTGCGCCCATCTTGTTCCATTCACAAAAACATTTAATAGAATGACAGGGATGTAAATGGAGGAATTAGCAAGACAAAGAAAGAGGCTGTATCTAGGAAGAGGTAGTATCTAATACCATTTATACATATATAAAGCGACAAATTTGGGCTTGAAATGAAAAGGAGAAATGAATGTATTTTATATGATGATGGAGAAGTGAGTGTTTACTAATTGTTAGCTTTAACCCAATCTCCGATAATAGCTTTTTTTTGTAAAAAATTAAAAATTCTTCTTACCATGAACAGGATCGAGAATATAAACACAGCAATTAGAATAGTCAGCTATAATTATTCTTCCGTTATGATCCATTGCAAGGGTAGACGCTTTCAGTTCGTTCAATAAATAGCGTCGGTGGAAAGTACCATCAGAAGAAAATACCTGTGGGTAGTTAACAACAGAAGCGTAATACAAATCACTTCAAAAGTTAAAAGCAAAGCCATGATACTTTTTCTCCGAAGTATATCGTTAGTTCTTATGTTAAACAGAAATGCCAATGATGCTCTGGATACACCATTTTAGTTGCTGCAGCAAATTCAACGATATCATCAGAAAATTTCGAAGAATATTTATCATTTTTCTTTCAGTTACTAGCCCAAGCCTAAATTTTTAACTCTCTTTTTGTTCCGCTTAAAGTCAAGGCAACTTATAAAAAAAGACTGTTTGTACATTTGCGTGTTAAGAAATTTCTTTGTCATTTTATTTTCATGTGTGCTCAGGCTAGGGAAAAATAAATGTATAAAAGCTGTTTCTCAATGACTTTGCCATGATATCTGTTGTACTAGTTTTACCAACTGTCGCACGTTCTGCAGTCAATTAAACCAATTCAGTTGTTTTCTACTTTAAATTCAGCAAAGAAAAGTGCCACATGTCTTATATTTAACTTTATTTGAACTATCTTCTTTGGTTTTCACCTGCTCCCGTCAGAGGTCGCCACAGGGGATAATATGCCTTCATTTGGTGTGGTCAGTAGCGTCCTCTCTTTTCACTGCTATCGCCATCATCTTCTCTTCAACTGTGACTATGTACCGTCTCCTTGGTCTTCCTCTTTTCCTCCTTTCTGATCATATTTTCAAACTATCTCTTGCCTCCCATTGCTTTTCTTCTAATCTCCTAACATGTACTGTACCTCTAATTTATTCATTTCTGATTTTATACTGGTGTGTGACCCCAAGTGACCACCTCAGCATTTTCAATCTGCCACTTTTAAGTCAGCTTCATGCTTCTTTGTTGCCGCTACTGTCTTGAGCCCATACAGCAGAGCTGGGCACACTACCTGTTTGTATACTTTTCCTTCTACTTTTTGTAATAGCTTTCGGTCACATGGTACTCCAATTACATTCCTCCACACATTCCATCCTGCTTGTATTCGCTCCTTCACTTCTCTCTCACATACCCCGTCGTATTACACTGTTGATCCCAGATACTTAAAGTCTTCTGTCTTTGTTAGATATATTCCTTGCATGCTTATTTTGTCATCCTCTATTNACCTCAGCATTTTCAATCTGCCACTTTTACGTCAGCTTCATGCTTCTTTGTTGCCGCTACTGTCTTGAGCCCATACAGCAGAGCTGGGCACACTACCTGTTTGTATACTTTTCCTTCTACTTTTTGTAATAGCTTTCGGTCACATGGTACTCCAATTACATTCCTCCACACATTCCATCCTGCTTGTATTCGCTCCTTCACTTCTCTCTCACATACCCCGTCGTATTACACTGTTGATCCCAGATACTTAAAGTCTTCTGTCTTTGTTAGATATATTCCTTGCATGCTTATTTTGTCATCCTCTATTCCATTCAAGACCAGCCCTGCTTCGCCCTGCTTACTTTCATTACTCTCTTTTCTGCGGCATCTCTCCACTTCTCCAATTCTTCTTCAGACTCATTTCTTGTCTTTCTGCACACCACAATCAAAAATAAATAAATAGCATTGTCCATGGTGCTTCTTTTCTGACTTTGTCAGTGAGTCAATCCATATCTACTGCAAATAGGAAGGGGCTTAGAGCCGATCCCTGGTGCAGTCCGACCTTTACTTACAACCAATCAGTCATCCCTAAAGCAGTTCTTATGGCGGCCCCACTGTTCTTGTACATGTCTTTTACTAGCCTTGCATACTTTTCTACTGTTTCAGATGTTCTCATGCAAAACCATAGTTCCTCCCTTGGAGCCCTGCCATATGCTTTTTCCAAAACCACAAAAACACAATGCTGTTCCTTTTGTCCTTCTTGATACTTTTTCATCAGAATGTGCAGAAGGAATAGCACCTCCATTGTAATTTTTGCTGGTATAAAACCCTACTGTTCCTGGCTGACCTCTGCCTTGTCCCTAAGCCTTGCATCCAAAACTCCTTCCCACAAAATTATGGTGTGGCACATTAACGTGATGCCTCTATAGTTGAAGTATATTCCGTCATTTTGAACTTTTGAGGTATGCTTGAGCGGTATGAACTCGCATGAACTTCACTCATAATCACAAATGGCTTTTAATCTAAAAATACAGTATCTGGTGTAGAGCATTTAGCTAGTAAGACGAAGTGTTTATTATGCTTTCAGAACCAAAAAAACAACAGTATTTTAACGAAGAATATTTTCCAAGAGAAAGAAAATTGTAAATAATATTCACCCCCAAAATAATTGAACCAGATGCTATATTCCAACAAAGTCAGTCATTGGGAAAAAGTAGACTTGCTCATTTGAAAATAAGGGTCGGAATAATAAAAAAGGAGGGAAAAGTGGATTGATAAGGGTTATATTTATTAGTGTATGGTTAAAACTTAAATTGCTAATTAGAGTAAAAGCTGGCAGGAGAATAGCAGAATGAATATGCAAAGTATGGAAAATTTTGACTTCATGCACTCGAGAAAACGATTAATATATGAGCTTTATTATGCCATGAGGCGCAAGTTTTTCCTGCGCTAAGTTTCGATAGATATTTCTTCATGGCCCCACAGAGTACAAATCTCCAATACGTACCATATTATCAACCGAGGCTTTATACCAATGGAATAATTATGTAAATATTTAGTCATATCGTCAAAATATGGAAAGAAAGAACACAATTAAAGGATATTAATTATTAAAAATAACACTTCAAACATAATCTTACCAAAACATCGCAATTTAGCCAAACAGTTATTTTTGGTATATTTGATTAGTTTTGAATGTTTCATTTGCAGATGCAAAAAAATCCCCCCAAACAAACTTTTGTTAATGAGATTAAGCCAACAGGACAGTGCAAAGCCACCCACTAAATTGCTTTCTGCCTTTCGGCTACAGTGCAACATCTGTTACTAAGTCGAAATTGGAGAAAATTTCCAAATCAAATAATTGAAAACCAAACCCTCTTTTTTTTCTTTGTTGTACCTGGCAGCGTAGGATTTGTCTTCTACTGAGGAGCATTAGAAGCTACAATATATATAGTTTTTAGGAGGTTTCTTTATCAAAAGATATTCGCCTGATAGGCTCGAGGGGGTTGCAATCATTTGCGTAAGAATTGCTTTCTTTTGTACAATTTTCCACCCTTGTTTACCTTAAAAACTGCTATTTATAGATAACTTACCTACCTTGTTATATTTACAGTTGATAATGACACAATGTTTTTGTCAAAATATTCTTAGTTAATAATATAAAAACTGGTTTATTCTTTCTTGTATTTTTTGTTTTGAAATCAAAAAGGTAATTCTATTTGGAGTTGTATTCTTGTTCTGTTATTCAAAATTGTGTGATAAAGATGGTTTTTGGCATTCAATTTTTATTGCCTCGATTTTAATGTGTACAAGAATTACAAAATGGTCTTTAATTGTTTCACAATTAATCACATAAGTCTGAGGGCTCTCTTCATTCTCCATAATATTTCCCATCATCAGTACCACTGGGAGGTATTCAAGTTGTTCACTGAGTACATATATCTTTTCTTTTTGAAAACAGAAACAAATCCATTAAGAGTATTTTTTTTAACAATTTCCTTGTTGTCTTTATTTGTTAGTCATAATTTTACAAACCAGCGGCATTTGCCTTGCATTTCCGAAATTTTCATTCTTTTGAAATGTTTTACCAATGAATTGTTGATCCGTTTGTAATTGTTCTATCCAATGTACTACCTGTTAATTTCTTACAAACTATTTTGCAGCTGCTGATCAACTTGTGGCTTGTTTTCAAGAGGAGTTCCTGATACTAAAGTTTTGTTTCCTCTGCCTTAAGTGAGGTCAATCGATACTCTCGTTCTTTTCCACTCAATAGATGAATGTACCCAGTTTAAATTTTGAATTCCTTAAGCTACTCGGGTTTAAAATGATTGTTTGGTATGTTACTCAAGGACTCTATGCTTGTGGAAAGTAGTGCTTTAATGTTTTTTTTGCCGATATATTTTCTTTTACATTTGTACATGAAAGTCGTTTAAATCAGGAGCAAGGTAAAAATAAGGCAGTCTGACACTAAAAACAAACAATAAAGAAAGAACAAGCGATTCTGCATATGAGACTTTTTCTTGGATTTGTGGAGGTGACAGCAACGAAGGAAAAAGTTAATATTTTGACTTAGTAAAGGGAGATATATTATGTTAATGAAATAGTTTTAATGTTTATTGACAAAGATATAGATTAATTATAGTGGGGTCCACTTTCAATATATACATTGATCTTTATATAACGTATTTTACCGGAAAACACATTTTACAGTACTAAAAATTACACTGGATTTATTTAAAAAATTAACAATAGTAGAAAACCTATAAAAAACTTCTGATCAACATTCTGGAAGCTTCTGGGGCAGGTGTGTGTAGTAAAACAGGGTCTGTGATTCTCAGGTTAAATCTATAATACCTTGAGGGTGTAAAAGAAAGCATAAAAGGCTGACAATATGGAGTATTTTGAAATATGTTCTCCACCTCATTTTCAAGGGGGTTGTGGCGTTTTATGTCAGTCTGAAAGGTGTGGTCACCAAAACGTTTGATGAAGAAAGTGAACCGAAATTTTTCAAAAACCTTCATTTTTTGCTCTCAGTCGCTTCTGTTTCTTTAATAGATAAAATGCCTCTTGATTGGTCTTGACTTGACTTGCCTTATTCAGAAGACTTGATCCGGAAGAATGACAGTTGAAATAATATGAACCTAATCTTATTTGCCATATATTAATTCTTACTTCTTAAACCATGACATTCTCCCCACCCCCCCACACACACACCTCTGCAAAATTGTCTACAAGTATATTGGTGTCTTTCATATTCACTATATTCTTTCGGAGAAATGAATTTGAGGTTTTCTTACGTCTTCTTCTTCTTCTTCTTCTTCTTCTTCTTCTTCTTCGAGTCTCGCAACTTTCATCAGTTATCAAATTTGGGAGCTCCAGAAGGTGGCACATTCAAAAGTTGAGAGTTTTCCATACTGGCCAGTTTAGTTCGTTTCCGGTGGCAAGTTCTTGTGATGGGATAATGCCTTGATTGGCCCAGGTCATGAATATGCTATTTTCATTCCATCTAAGGTTCCAAGTGCATATAGACAGGGTACAGGAGTGGTCTTTAGACATCCAGTCACTATCCTGCATGTGTCATTTAGGGTAAAGTCATTAAGTACCTTCTCTATAATACTAACCCCTTTTCAACTTTACTTGTACCCAATAACCCATGCAGTTTTATCACTTTTAATTCACTTGTGAAATGAAAGAAATTCAAGTTCACTGTTCAAGCTTCTGTCAAGGAAGACCTTTGAAATCAACGAGCAACACTGCTCTAACTTACAAAGTGCAGAATGTGTATTAATTTGAGGACAAAGTGATTAGCCCCAGGGAACTGGTATATACTAAAGTAACTGATAAAGGATTGGAAACAAGTCTTCTCTAGTATCCAACATGCTACAGTGTGACCGACAAAAAGTGTTTAGCAGAAGGTGAATGATCCAACATTTGAAAGAAAGAGCCTTGAAGTTCTTAGGTTTGACACACTTTAACTACGTATTCTCCAAAGAAATCTTTTAACCAAATTTCCACTGCAAAAATTACTTTTCATGATCCAGATTCCAGCAAATTTGAACATTTTCGATTTTGACTCATGTCCCCCAAACGTATGCGATAGAATGATTTATGTTAATTTCACTTTAGATTTTCCAGTTGACAAAGAAGAACAAAAGCATTGCAGTGCCTTGCAGTTTAACTTCAGTTTTTACTATATACTTTGGTTATTTTATGCAGGATTGGTGACTTCGGATAATTATTCAGTAATATTGATACGAGAAAGGAAATGAACAAATTTTCTTTTTCGGTTAAAACACACAAGGTACTAATTAAATAACTTAAATAATTTACATACCTGTATTCTCCCCTTTAACCTTTCGCAGACTACAATTTCACCGCTCGCGCCAACAGCAACTCCTGTTGGGCTTTGAAATTGACCGTCGCCTAATCCACGCTCACCAACAACGAATAAAAATCTTCCGCTTTCATCGAAGACTTGGACTCTGTGGTTATTATGATCGCTGACCACAATTCTTTGCTGTCGATAGTCACAGGCAATACCGAATACACCATTAAATTGTCCATAGTCTGTGCCTCTCCTTCCAAATGTTTGTACAAGCACTGCATTTTCATTTTGGACTGGCTGATATCCTTCAAATCCAGATATCCTTATTGGTGGGTGGTGATTTACTATAACGGAATTGTCTCCTATGACGTTTATCGCAAACGGACTGCCAAGGATATGTTTTCCAAGGAAACGAACGGAAAGCTAAAGTAAATGACAATGTAAACAATAAATTTAAGGTTCATGTTTTAGATTTATTATTTTAGTTTTTTGGTACATTTTCGAAGGAACCCCCGTATCGTAAGTATGTATGTAAGTATGCATTCCCGCAGGTGTCTACCAATCTACGATAGGAATAATATACAACTTTTACTGGTTTATGCCTTAAGTAACATCCCCTTAAAGACAAACTTATGATTAACTTTCTAAAGTTTAAGCCCCGCCGAAGGTATCTCTATCAAACTTCAGGAACCATGGGGTAAGGCGGGGGTGGGTATTTTAGTTTGTTTCTCTATTTTTTTAACGACATGTATTCTTTAAGTCATCACTTCAGTCATTCCTAAGAGAATTAGAAAACAAGAGGAAACAACGTGCAACGTTTTTGAACATTATCCAACTGAAAAAAAGACAGGGCGCTGTAAGAGGTATATTTACGTTGACCACAAATCATAAACACACGTATGTGTATAAAGAACAAACACAAAGAGTACCCAATATGGTTGAAGATAATACAAAGCGCGATAATAAGTACACAAGCATAAGAAAAGTAACTACTGTTTCCCTGTGATTTAAGGGTTCTTTCAATGCTTCATCAGATTGACGCTTGCCTGATGAATGCAACGCAAGAAACAAACTTGAACTCGCAACAAACATGAGATGTTTTCCTTTCTTGTGCTGATGGTGTACTTAATATATATATATATGCCTGATAGGAAGATTAATGCATCTGACCAGAAAACAACGTTGAGGAAGAAGTTTAGGACTTTTTTATACCCGCAGTTTGCAGTTCGATCTTTACAAATTGGCAACTTATTTGGCGATATGATCCAAATATTTTAAATTTTTTTCCTGGTTAAGAATCGTACAAAGCATAAGGCCACTAAGTGCATTGAACTGCGAAGGAAAAGGAAAAAAGGACAGAAAATAAAGTTCAAGTCAAGAAATAACTGTTGACCTAAGGCTGGAAACAAATTTGTCATATTATGAAAGCAAAATCCAACTCCTCGAGGAAAGAAACTATGTAGAAAGACTTGTGGACTAAATGAGGACCAAACAAATGCATAGGGATGAAAGTGCCGAAGTCACACAAGATGCAACAAACAGACCTGGTATTCACAAGGAAAACCTATTAGAACTCTTCCCATGGAAATATCTGTAAAAGACTAAAAAAAGCTACATTTCATGGTTTCAAGGATAAAATTTTACATTTTGGTCCTTTAAAAAATATTTGCTAAAAGCACTTTCAGATAAAAGTTAGTCAACTAAATGCAACTGCTGTCTTTTCTAATGAAATGTATGGTAGCTCCATAGCTGCTGATTTGACTTGGCTTTAAGCAACCGAGAAGCGTTGTAACAACAGCAGAAATCTAAAATATCGGTTTAACAATACCTTTAAATATGTTGTAGTTGATAAAAATAAATATTTTAAACATCAATGTTTTATTCTTTTAAAATTGCATAAAAAATATAAGTTCCAGACCGGAATATTTGCAATTAAGGGCCATCCATTTATTACGTTTGCATGAAATTGGCCATTTTTCGACCCCCTCCCCCATGTTCGCATCTGTTCGCAGGCAAATACCCGCCCTGGAAACGTACGTTATACTTTTTTGACCGTCGTTGGTAGTTGCCATTTCGATAAATAAGTTAAAAATTTTGTCATTGATTCTTTTTTTATAGAAGCTCACGTACTTAATTTCGAAAAGTAGAAATTTGATGCCAGGCTATTGTGAGAAATGAAAGTAATTTTAATTAGATACAAGCCGAATAAAAAGGAAAGTAATTCCAGATAAACAAATGATAAATGTGTAAAAACAGACAAAAATAATTACACCAGCACACCTGTCTTTATCTGTCACTACTTTGTGAAAACTGTAAGCAAAAAATTTTTTTAATGTGAACGTTCTCACCTTGTGAACCCTACTGCCCCGTGTTCGCTTTTGTTCGCTTTTTGGGATACCCCCCCCCCTCAGTGCAAAGGTGATAAATGGATGGCCCCTTATGAGATAAAATGCCTATATTTGAATAAATAAAAACTACAGATGTTAAACCTGGTGAGCTCCCAATGAATAAGTGCGGTAAGAAAGGCAGTACGTCCCATCAATCTTTTCTTTTACCTTAGGAATAAAAAGAAATAACAGTGTTATGTGTTTGTTAAGAAGGTAAAATGCACTCCCATTAATGGGTATTGTTATAAAAACATAGTAATGTGAATTATACTCAGTCATCATTACTCAATGCATTATGAATTGTAATGATGGTAACTAAGAATGGGTTTGAATATACCAACAGGATCAGGTAAATTTTACTTAGTTATCATCTTAACAGAGTATCAATTATAGTGGTGGCAAATATGAAATGACTTACCTACCACATTCCTATGAAGCAAAGGTCTTTGAAGTCTATCAACTAATATTACTGATAATTACTTTAATGGAAGGTACAGCAAGATAAAATAAGATAACGTGAGCTAAGTGGAAAATCAGATAAAAAATTTCATCTGACTACGAACGTAACGTGTCAAGTTAATTTGCTTGCAAGTCATGAAAGCCATTGGTGCTTGTTCGAACTCAGTTTGGCTCAATTAATATTCTCCACTTATTTTTCTAAATTATTGATAAAGTCAATATCTCTCCTCCATAATTTTCTACTGTTAAGTTTTTCTTCTCTTGCAACGTTATTCAATTTTTAACGGATAAAAGAAAACAAATGGAAACCATAAGTTGGTCTGAACTAGAATCTAATAAGAGATCATACCATATAAAAATTTGGGATAAGTTTTTTTGTAGGCGCAATTTTCATAGCCGCAAAGAAATTTTGTCATCAATAAAAACTTCCAACATTTTTTCAGCTAAAATTTAGAACTAGTCATGTTTTACCAACTTTGATTTAACATTAGTTATTTGCACCTTGATTTGTCATTTGAATACACTACTCTTTCCTGAAATTCTTGTTGTTAAACACGTTATTAGGTCTGCTCAAATAAGACCGACTCTACTGCTACTTGTTTCCAAAAAGAAAAAATTCATATCTCACAGGGAAGGAAAACACAAAAAAATATCCGATGGTGTTAAACACGAGGATTTAAAATATTTTTCATATAACTGTTAATATCTCCTTAAGTGCTCCCAAAACTTGAAGTTTGTCTAATTTGGGCAAAAGAGGTTTCCTATCATTTATATATATGTAACATACCAAAAATGTATTACAGGATTGTCTGAAAACATCATAAATTATATTATTTTGAAGAATGCCTGTTTTTTTTTGTGAACAGAGGGGATGCCAAATGAAGTAGTAATAACGAAGGCTGGTGTAGATAGGGATCTTATGAAATGTCAACTGGAAGGGAATGAGATTTTTAGGCGAAATTAATAAAACATACATAAGTGAAAATTTAGCAATTGGAGGAAAACTGGAGGGGAAAGTAGCGAGATAAAAATAATGGATGGGTTTATTGAACATCATTATCAGACGAATGGGGTGTTCATGGAAGCCACACGAAGCACTGCAAACGTCACAGGGAAAAAGTCAACTTGGACTGAAATAATCAGAAACGCCCAAAGACGAAACAAAGAGGTAGATAGAACTTATGATCTAATTTGCTTTTCTTTGTTTACATCTGAGTATGAAATAGTACCAACAACTTATGAGGGATACTACTGTACAAATCAATTAGTAGATATCAGTATACGTGTATACATCTAACTTACCTAATCAGATGTTAGTGTGCAGTGTCTCTATCACTACTTTTCTAACGTCTAACAAGTTTTCTTGTTTTGTTGTTTATTCCTTTACTTTGTTATCGTTACATTTATACAATTGATTTATCAAAGTTACTATGTCTAGAATGATTAGTTTTAACATAAATTATCTATGCAAGATAAAGTAATGCGGAGTTAATTATGCAATGTCCTAATTTCGTTGAGTTGTTAAAGTTACCTTTTGTAATGTCCAGTTCTAAGTATTAAGTGTACTTTGTAGGATCACAATATCATAAAAACGCATTAGTGGAGTATGCAAACTATTGCCAGTGTACACAATCTGTTTCTGCTTAGACATTAGCAATAAAGAAAGATAATTATCGCTAGGAATAAGATGATTTCAACTAATTCATTGTACCGGGCTTCTCTGGTCACAATATAAAGATCTGCAGCTGTGTGGATATTAGCAACCCACACCTAGAGAATTCTGATCTTATCTTTAAACTATAACTTCGATTAGTTTAATTGTGATCATAACTTACCTCTGGGATGATGATACCCATGTCTGGCGTTCGCAACTCACATGTTATGGCATCTTTGGGTGGCTTTCTTTCTATTGAGTATTGATTTCTTTAAGGGAAAGCACAAGAACAGAGCTAGAATATGACCTGGTAAATCTGCTGGTAAATGTTTTTTAAAGTTTTTTAAAAAAATGTAAAAGTAAGATGTGAAATCACTTGTCATCCCATAAATTCTTTTTGTATCGAAAGCTAGAATGAATATGCAATGTCTTTCAGGCAAAATAGAAGTGGCTGTATAGATTTGTAACGATACAAACAAATGTAAAACAAGGCGATTCATTAGCCTCAGGTAATCTCCAAATTCCAGCATTCTTAAATCACAAAAAATTATAACAGTACGCAAATACAAAACCATGTTAAGATCAGTAGTTACAACTCATATGTACTTCCAATTAGTTATTCTATATGATCTGTAACGTATTATTTAGAAACTAGAAAATATAATCCACATATGTACCTTGGCTGATATAACAGGTACTTCACATAAGGAAGATTATTAAAAGCTGTTGTATCAATTTTTTTGGCACACCAAACTCAATAAAGAAAGCTAGGCATTGTTTGGTAGCAATGGGGCACAGGCGAGAGGCTAAAAACTTCGCCACTGAAGTGAAAGTATTCTGGCAAGGCTCAAATGAAGCCTATTATCTCTGAGGCAAGGCTTCAAAGGTCAAGACAATAAGAGAGAAACCAGTCATACGAGTGTGCATCCTGCTGCAGGAAGAGATAATGGTACACGATGTCTAATATTTGGTTAAGGTTAGATATGTTTCTTGTATAATACCCTTCTGATGCAGTACCCTGGAAAATGACATTCTTTACCATACTGCCGTAATTTCTCTAATTTAGTACGGCCTAAAAAATAATTATTTCGGGCATGCCGCACTAATAATTAGAAGGAATAAATTAGTATCTTTAGACCACTTCGAGCCCGCACTAATATTTAGAGGAAAATTTAATCCTTACCACACTATGTTAGACGTAAAAAAAACCCGACAAATTTCTTTTTGGTATTCATTTTTTTAATTTCATTTTATTTATTTATTCTTTGTGTTTTCCGTTTTTTGGACTCTTTTCTTTTCTTCTTTGATTTCTCTTCTCTGCTTTTCAAATGTTTCTATCTCAGGTAATACCTTTTCTTTCATTTGACAAAACAATTTCTCATTCGAAGATTTGAAGTAAAACTGAGCTGGTATCTCCAACCCCCCTTATTGAGGTCAGCATAATATCTTCTTGGCCCATTAACTTTTACCTGAACTTTTCCGCCGTATTTCAAAAAAATATATGTTAATTTGGATAAAAATTCTGGTATGTTTCCAACTGTTTCACCGTTATTTTCCACTGCTATTGCATATTTATCTTTGACAAGAGTACCAGGTCTGTTCTCGGGGCAGTTGTCATATTACTCCTTCTGCATCCCATTGAGATTGATAGATATAATAGCCCCCAATGCAGCATTCCACCACAAATTCCCTTTCTATAATGATAGGAATCCCAACAATCACAGCATTGATTAATACATAATTAAACAACGAATCAATCATTTTTTGTGTAATATATAGATGTCTGTCGCTGAAAAGTATTCTTATTGTTATCATATGTCTCATAGAATGTTTTGGTATTCGAAGCTAATTTGATCAAACGATTACACTCCAATCGAACTTCCCGCACTAAATAAGAGGAAAATTGAAAATTCTATGGAATACACCCGCACTATTAATAAGAGGAAAATAAATTGTCCAATTTTCCAATTTTTAATTGTCGCCCTAAATAAGAGGCCGTACTTAATTAGAGAAAATACGGTATTGTTAGTAACTAATTCAACTTTAAGGTCTTATTACCATAGTTTGGTCGTACATCATGAAACCGGTAAACAGAAAAGTGATAGAATTACCCTTCTGGCAATATGCACAATGACATTCGTGACATTAAAAACGAGAACAGCCGTTTCATTGTTATAAATTATTTGGTTATGTCAGTAAGGTTACTGGTGCTGGTTTTAGAAGTTCGAAAGGAATATCAGTAACTTTTCTTGTTGCATTTTTGAAAAAATGAACTAATGAAATACACCATTTGCATTACTGAATTTTTGGTCTTTGGAGTCCCATATTAAACAGCCAAGATAGCTGTCCTTTGTGTATTATAAATGGATAAATAAATGAATAAATAAATGAATAAATAAATAAATAATTATGTAAATATTTATATCTAAGTATATCCTAATTATTTCTGTGCTGTCATAGTATGCTCAGTGAAACCACAGTTTTTTCAATATCGTTCTATTTAATGCCTACACAAGGTTTGTGCACGAGTAAATCCAGCTTAGCACTTCTGACACCTGATTTGTTCTACAAAATATGGAAAAAGAAATGTTCGTACGCGGTAAGAAATGTTTCATTCCGTAATTATACAAAAAGAAAGTTAGAAAGATTTAGATCGTTAAGTAGGTCTAATTTTGTTATCATTTATTGGTGAAATGCCACGTTATTTAATTAAAAACCCTTTAAAATGTTGCGAGTTATTTTCCAGCACCTTGAGGAGGTGCATTTGTACTCACCTTATCGAACGAAGAGCAATATCATTGAAACATCAACAAGACACGAAAAAAGTTTTTTATTTTGGCTAATACTTACTTGACAACAAGAATTATTTGACTAATTTGACCTTTCACAGCAGTACCAATCTCACCAACCACATTACATCGAAGAATCTCTACATCAGTAGCAGATATTTTGCCATACTGTTGAATTGATGCCATGACGTTATCAATATTTGAATCACAACAGACTTGGTCATCCTCTTCAAGAGTAAGATGAAGTTGTAGTTTAAGCAATTCTTTTAGGTTTTCGCAGAGCTGTTTTTTGATTGATAGGATTTCAGGAATACTTCCATGAGCAAGAACCAGTTCTACAAAAAAGACAAATATGCTTTTATGGTGCTATAAACATTGCTTTAATAACTATAAAACTTTACAAAAATACATCATAATGGTGGTAATCTCTAAAATATATTGGAAAAGTTGGGCAGAAACAGTCTTGTAGTAAGATTTACAGATTTTTCAGAAAAAATTACATTTGGTGAAGGTGCTTGTTTTAGCCCAAATTTCTTAAACTTCTCCACTAGGCTTTGGTAATAATTTATTTAAATCTAGAAGGTGCTAGATGATGATGACGGTTAAATTTCTGTTTTATAGAAGCTTTGAATTACTTGAATTCAAAAATGACTTAAACTTTTTTTTACAGTTATGGTGTTCTTGAAGTAATGTTTCCATCTCTTAACACTTAACGGTACAGGCTGGAGGATCTGGAAATCTGCACGCTGGGCAGTTGTGTATTTACATGTATATATAGTTAAGTAACTTGGTACCTTCAGGCATTATTGTTTATCTCTACACAACATTTTGAAAAAACACCTCTAACAAATAGTGATAAATAATATAACTTTTAATGCATATCCTACAATTTAGCTGCCCAAAACACAGAGCTTTTAAAACTTGAAATAAATTACTAACCACCTCGAAAGCTAGTATTGAAAAATAGAATGCTTGTAGTAAAATATACTAAGACATAGAGTTTGCAAGTGTCCATGAAGATTCCCACATTAAAAATGAAATCACAAGACCTTCACACCTGACGTTGCTTCAGGTATGGAAGCCATGTTTTAATTGTCTGTGTTCAAAGTGTTGACAATTTTATACATTTTTAAGAGGAACTTTACAGACCTTATTAGAAAGCATGTGAAAGTGAATCTACTTCATGGTAACAAGATAGTCGCCTTTTAATATTTAAACCGTTTGTTATAGTGGAAGTCCTCTTTGAAATTTTTACTTGCAAGAACTTTAGGCAGCCAAATGTAATAACTATTTACATAATTTTTTGTTTATGGATTAATTGTTCCATTTTTGTTTTTTATTTTTTTCTGCATTGATGCTTAAATCACATTTTCAACAGTACCTTTCCTAATATAATTTTGCGTTCCTTTCAGTTTGTTTGCACATATCTGTTAATTTATTTTTATTTTTAATCTTATTACCACCACCTCTACTACTGTTACTACTACCGTTATTATTATCATTATTATCATCGTTATCATTGTGATTTACTGGCTTTGATCACTACTGTTTCGTACTGCCTCATTGGCATAGGTATTAATGTAGACATTGGTGTAAATTGTCCCATGATTTATTACAATAAAGTAATATTAACAAACCCAGTATGAACAATGTCCCTACCCTAATATGTGCTTACATATATATAATTTTCGGTGTTTTTTTTCATAAAAAATTACTATCAGAATAAGAAGTGTTTAATAATGCACTATGTTTTTAACAGAGCAATGGTTCAGAGGTAGCATTCACCACATTTGGAATAGACTGGATATTTAAAAATTTCCATTGATGTACATGTACTACGCCTGACTGATTGACCCTTCAATGCTAAATTAAGTAGCCTTAAGCATCATTACTTAATTAATGATTATTTTCTTTTTGTAGAATTTGGAATTATATATCTATATCATAAACATGCTAATAGTTACTTCACATGTATAATTTATACGGAGTTTTATCTATTTATTTATGCTGTAATTTATTAGAAAATAAAAGAGGATTAGCTTTGCCATCTAGTGTTGTTTTGTTTAATAAACTATCTAAATTAATTAACAGAACAATAAAAGAGGTATCATAACATGAAAGAATAAAAAAAGGAATAAAAAGATACTTAAATAAACAACTAGTTGAAAACAACCCTGAAGAATTAAGTTTTAATCAAATGTACCTGTAAATTTTGCTGATGTGCTAACACGTTGATATTCTAAGTCAACATGTTCCATTTGCTTTCGTAGAATTCTTTTCTTATTTTGTACAATACTTTCTAATTCCATAACTAATGCTCGTTCTCTCTCCTGAAGCGCTCTAATAAGTCTCGGCGTCTTCTCTTGTATTTCGGATCTTATTAAGTCGGATCGAGCATCCAGCTTTCTCGCGGTGTCGTCAATGTCTAAAGTTGCTCTTGAAAGCAAAGGTAACTTTTGTTGAATAGCACGGTGGAGCGACACCATTTCAACTTTCTGCGAATCGATCGCTTTTTGAAGAGTTGAATAATCATGCTGTCCAGTTATATGTTGCGAAACGGTACATTCCCGACAGATAGTGTCTTCACATGTCCGACAGAAATATCTGTTAAAATAAATTAATTTTTTTAACTATGTAATTACATTGCTAAAAAAGATTAAAATTTTTAGCAAACGATACCTATATATTTTTCATTATTTACAAAATAGCAACAAGTGGCTTACTTGTATTTTCATCAAAGATATTCTTTAACAAATCAGAAGAAGTAGATTAAGTGCTTCAACTTACCTAACTTTTTCTGATGGGTGCTCTTTGCAAAATATTGGTCTGTGAAGAAGTCTGGAGGTATCTTCGGAATTTTTAAGTTGTTCAAGTGTCAAAACCTAAAAAGGACAATAACACATAGAAATTGAAATATTAGCACATTTGGATGCATATTTTTAATTATATTATTCTTTTCAATAAATTGTATTTTAGGTGTTGGACTATTAAATTAAATTTAGTGGTTATTAAGTTAAAGTTCAAAGACAAAGTGGATTGTTTGTTGCTTGAATTTTAACTAATTTTTTGATAACTGATTGAATCAAAATGTCAAAATATCATGAAAATGCCAAACCTGTCGCACTTAAAAGGTAATTTATAAAGATGCTCCACTTATGTATATATTATATATATATATATATATATATAAATTTATCTAAACACACACACATATATATATATACATATATATCTAGACATACGTATATATGTATATATTTGTATAGGTATGTGAAGGGATACTCCAATATCATCACTATCATCAATATCATCATTAGATGGAACTCCCAATTACAATACTCTATGAAATCCTCTTAAAAACAAATTTCATTGTTTTGCCTGTTAAAATAAAATTTAGGTAAGTTGAGGTGCAGGGACCTTTAAGTTTCTAACAAATGTGGTTTTATTTTAAGTTGTATAAAGCTCTTGCAGGCGCATCATTTGTTCTTTGTTAACTTGTCTCGTGACCTTAATGAATTACAGCTTTACTTTGTACAAGTAAAGCATAATAAACTAAGGCATACATAAATTGTATTTATTATTTTTAAGTTACGAGACACATTGACATTTTGCCCTAAATAATGAGCACCTTGACAAAATTCAGTTCTTCTCCATACACAGTGTGTTGAACTGATTAAACCGTGTTTCTAATTTTATAACGGATTTACAGTACATTTACTGAGCAACTTAGTCTCTTGAAATTATTGTAATAGTTCTTTCTGATGGGCTCTTTACTGCTATTGTTGTTACTGTTGCCACTATTACCACAACAACTACTGCTAAACCTCCTACTACATGATACATTGTGCACCATACACTTTGTTGTTGTATATTCAATAACTGCATACATAGCTGGGAGTTCATTTTTGCACCACTTTTTTTTCCTTTACCCAATTTTCTTTTAAATAAAGAGGGTACAGCCTCGATACCAGTTTTTGCAATTTAACCTGTTCAGAGAGTGTAGTATTTATAAGGAAACTATCCCATTTAACATAGCGACAGAAAGTGTTGCTGCATCATCCGGAGTATTTGTACTACTATTAGTATATTTGTATTAATACTCAAAATACATGTAACCAAAAAGTTTATTGCTAACAATTCCTATTATACTAAATACAGTTGCAAGAACATTGCCCTAGATGAACCTTGAAACGTTCGTTTGAATGTAACTACGAAGTGTATTTTGTTGTTTATTTTATGAATAGACCTCGGCCAGTGTTTTCTGTCGCCAAGTGGCTTCGACACCATACTGTTACTACTATATTTCAAGGACAAGAGCTAGATTGTCCCAGATGAACCTTGAAATGTTCGTTTGAATGTAACTACCAAGTGTATTTTGTTGTTTATTTTATGAATAGACCTCGGCCAGTGTTTTCTGTCGCCAAGTGGCTTCGACACCATACTGTTACTACTATATTTCAAGGACAAGAGCTAGATTGTCCTAGATGAACCTTGAAATGTTCGTTTGAATGTAACTACGAAGTGTATTTTGTTGCTAATTTTATGAATAGACCTGACCAATGTTTACTGTCGCCAAGTGGCTTCGATACCATACTGTTACTACTGTCTTTCACAGACACACAGACACACACACACACATACATTTACATATACTTAATAGATGGATTAAAGACCATAAAACTAATATTTAACATTTACAGGATTCAAGAAAAAAAATCAGCTTCGAATATAAGATTTAAACTTGTTATCAGTTTGATTTGGATTATTTTTCTCTCGTGATTTTCGAAACTAACAAAAGATGTAGTGATAGAGGTAATTTGGTGGCTTATTATTTCTTTTGTTGTAATTCAAGAGCAGTTGACTGTTTATAATGGAATGCTATTTTTCATATGTCGTATGTTTGTCCATGAGTAACAGTGTGACTAGATATTACCATTTTAGTCGAACATAAACTAACACAAAGGAAACACTGGAACGCCAACAATACAAGAATATTTTTGAATGATTTCTCTCCCTCCGCCGTACATCCAACCTGTTTTTTCTCGCAAAGGTTATGGGAATCAGCCAGATGTTATTATAACTGATGTGGCATTTCCATCCTGTTGCTCTCGAATATGATTAGTTACAAATATCCAAGTATTTTTTGAGGGATGTCGTAGTACTTGATATTATCCTTAACCCAATCCTTTCGCCATTTCTTCGGACGCCTTTGATAATTGGATATACAAAGTATATGTATATCCCCCGCAGAGCAGTATGTAACAACAACTGACTGATAACCAGAAATCAGACAGCACACTACACGGTTATATATTATGCGAAGATACTGGTAATAGTATCGAAGTTATGTATCTGTGTGTCTTATAAATTATGCATAGTAGCAGCACCAATTTTTAAACAAACAGAGCAACAAGGTTTTTTAAATTGCCTAAGCTTCACCACTATATTTAAATGTCAATTTAATGGCGCTCGCAAAGCAGAAATAACTGAAAAAAGAAAGAGACGCTACCATTCTTGTCGCCAGAATGCAGTCTCCAAAATCTTTTAGGTGTCAAATTAACTTTAAGGAAACTTTATGCAAGCTCTGTATAATCTAGGAGAAGAATCTATATGATTACGCTGTTTTCACATTTCCTATAATTTTATCTTAAAACAAAGTTACGGACATGAGACGTAGACAAATGAAAGAGGCTGTAGTTCTTAGTTATAAATTATGCAAAGAAAGTTTAATTTAGCCTTTCTTTTACAAAACTTTTCCAGAAAAATGGAAGAAAATACAATCAATAAGGGAAAATGGTGAGCACAAAAAATTAACTATTTATCAATTTAGAAGATTTCCGTGGACAAACTGGTGAATTAGAAGATTGTATTCAGTCACTAAGAGCAAATTAAGCGGCACACATAATTAGTAATTTCCCCTTGTCATGTAAGTGTTTTATTGAAATATGTCTATTTGTAACTCAAGTACAAAAGCTTTGAACATCATTATTTCATTTTACAGGGGGTTCTAATCATCATGAAAAATCGCAAACTTAAGTGTGGTTAAGTTTCACATGATTTGTTTCGGCAAAGGCTATTCTGAAAGGCGCACAACGAGGAAGATTAAGGCCAACGAAAAATTAGGCAAATAATACCTAATAGTAGGCTAGCAAGGATTTCTGCACCTAAGAAAAAGCAGCAATATACAGGGATTTATTTAGAGAGTTAGTCAAGACACCATTAATAATATCCCATGTTCTGTAAATTTATGGCACTCCTATTAAACGCCCATCTTTTACAATATCTTTGAGCTCATCGTCCTTTACCTTGAGAGTACCGAGGAGTTTCTAATTTTGCAAAAAATGTGCCTTTGTCTGGTGAAAAGATTTCGAGTGTTACTGATAACAAACAACAATATTACAGTTTTTTTTTAAGCCTGCTATTACGAATCCTCTTTCTGGTACATGGGAAGAAAAACCCATACAAGATCATTTGTTCTGTCTGTATTGGTTACCACTGTGTTCTTAGTTTTCCTGTTATAATGGAAAGACACGTCTTATTATATACCCTTTGGTGAATGTACCAACAAACAGTGGAACGTTTAGTCCGTTTCACAATTTGTGGTATAAAAGAAAGTAAGAGAGACGTTTTTGGTCGCAGCATATCCCTTGTTACTCTAACCAAGGGTCAGTTTTATCCATCACTTAACAATTTCCTTTTTTACAGTTAAATGAGAAAGCATGTTGATATTTTTGGATTTAGGTAATAAAAAGACCGTGAAAAGTTAATGAAAATGGAATTGTAAAATCCCAAGGACCTATGGACTTTTTCACAACAACAGAAAAAGAATGTTGGAGTGTAATGAAATCTTTACAGCTTCTTTTTGGTCAAGCCAGTGTGCTAATCGAAAAATGATTGCACTTTTATCATACTACACTGTATGCAGTCTTAATTAGGTTGCCACTCTACTAGTTTAGAGATTGGGTACCCAGTGCTGGTAATGGGAACTCAAAATTTAGTATTTTGTCTCTTTCATGAGCTTATTTTGAAAATATAGTCTCCATATCTAGTTAACGCGTGCCTTGGAGTGACCAACACCTAAACTGTGATCACTTTTTCTGGAAGGCCGTTTGATATAATAAGTACCCATTGACAGAAAAAGTGGAACCTAATCCCCTTCTAGACATGAAACTCCCTCAACTTCATACAGTATACAAACATTGTGATTGGATCTTTTACAAGTATATCAAGGTTTTTGTTGTATATATCAAAATCTCGTTTATTAATATTACCCGCTTAAATAGAATTGGTGGAAGAGTTTACATCCCAGTATACCTACCCAGTGGTAATAACTGGGTTTTTTTAAAAAAGCTGTCACATTTAAAGCTTTGATTTTGCTCAGAATAACATGTTAGAAAAATACTCAATCAACGTTATTTGGCATTTATTATTTCCAGTGTAAATATAACTGTAAATATAAAATCATCAAGTTAAATATAATATAATTATTATATCTAACTTGATGATCACCATGTTCTATCTGGTATCATGAAAGTTAGGTAATTTATGTGTTTAAATGTATCAATTTCTACTCTTGAAATTCTACTTTTCATGCTTGGGAACCTATAATTTTTCTTAAAGTATTTATCTCAAATAATCCTATTTCATTTAGCATTGCTTCACTTATATATTATATTTCCATTTCATGTGAAAATATGCTCTCGACATAGCTTTAAATTTTAAAAAAATTAGTTTTACACTTAATACATTCAAGAATAAACGAGTACAAAATTTGACTTGGGTTATCAAAAAACTGTACAGCAAGTGAAAATTAAACCAGATGGGTGCATAGTTACTTTCCTTCACATAGATTTCCAAATCCCGGGTAGTATCCCATGCATCTTAATCACTGTATCTTTTGTATAAAAACTTTTTGTGTTGGTGTGACGATTGTACAGCTTGCTTCTCGGTGGAAAAATTGTCACTGTTAGATTCGTTGGTGACCCCATAGGAATCGACCATTAAATCAATGGATGGATTTGTTTTGACCAGGCCTTTAAAGTAATAGAATATTGCAGATGAGCAGTGAAATGATTACTAGCTTTGCTTGGTAACATACAATGCTGAAAAAAGTCAACGTTAATGGAGGATTAGTGAAGTCACTGGTTATCATTTCCAAAATCATCAAGGGCAGGGCTGTGTTATGTAATGCTTTTCAGATGATTTAGAGAGGAGAGGCCAAGGAGAAGAGTTGAGAGTTTGTACCTAATTATTTAGTGCTTTTGGCTCTTTCAGAATCTTTTGATGTTTTATTAGCTGCAGTATAAAATGCAGTTTGTGCTTAAGAAACAACAGATTTTCATGAAATTGAGAAGGACATAAAATATAAAAAAGAACATGTTGTGTAACCCGTCCATGATTCAAAAATAAACACATATTCTTTGGATGAAAACCACAAATTCAGTTGAGTTTTTTTGTTATTTGGTATTTTTAGTTTCACACCTATGTATTTTTAGAATCACACCTTCCCAAATTATTAGAAATAAACAAACACGGTAAGAAAGAGAGAACTTTCTCCTAACATTAGCTCCACTCAATACAACTCGATTACGGGGACTTGCCATACCAAATAATGCATAATGACTTCATCCGTTATTTTGGTAAACTAATAAAATTTGCTATCTTAAGCGAGTTCGAAAATTTGTTTAATCACAAGGACTTGAAAGTCAAGATTTTTGAAAATATTAAAACAGTGTGATGAATAGTGGCAAGCCGGCTGTTCTTCCACATTTTGTAGGTTTTCGATTTTTTCTATTCTTTTTGAAAAAGGCTTATCCTTTTACTAGATTGTTTTCTGCAAATAATTTTCTGCATGACATTGGTGTTTTGTTGCAGAATTGTCTTTCTGAAGCATATTTTAGACTCTGTTATTATAAATCCCAGCCTGGTTGCAAAGATTATTCATAAGATTAATCATTCTAAAGCCCCTTGTTTAGATATGGCTCCAGTAGATGTCTTTAAAGAAAGTTCTTTTGGGCTATCTTACTTTCTGTCCAAACTCTTTATTTTTTACCTGTCTGAATCTTGTTTTCAATATTTATAAAAAATTTCTACTGTTCTTCCTATCTTCAAAAATCCTGATGATTCATCTGACCCTGGAAACTATTGACCTTCAGTTCGTCTTTGTTAGTGAGGTCTTTAAACGATTCATCAGGAATGCACTGGTGGAATTCCTGCAAAGCCTTGGTCTCTTTTTCGATCTTTAATAAGGATTTGGAGGATCTTGCTTCTCTGGTGACCTTTCGATAGTAATCACGTAACTGATCTAAAGGTTCACGAGTAAGTCTGATATAAAAGGTCCTACAGGTCTGGATATTTCAAAGGTATTAGATAAGATGTGGCACTCTGGCTTGCTCAGGAGGATTTCAAGTTATGGTCTTGTTGGAAGGGTCTTTGATACTATTCAGGCCTTTCTCTCAAAGTGTAAAATGGATGTCACATTGGATCTAATTACATCTGATGAGTATTCAATTATTGGTGTTCCTCATGGTTCTATGCTTTATCCAACCATCTTCCGTCTTTTAATCAACGATGTTCCTAGTAACGTGCTTCAGTTCATCAATATCTATGTTGATAACGCTACCTTGTGCTCTGTTATTGGTTGCAAGACAAATAAACAAGACAATTTTTTTTTCATTACCTCCATTAGTATTTTCAAGGAACATCGTATCATTAGCAAAAAAGAGTTTTAAAATATATTCTTGTTCAATGCCATTTTGTTAGAGTTACCAAGTGGTAGAAGACTATGTCTTGCAGGCATCCTTTTCGGCAGACATGTCATTGCATAAGTTATGTTGACACTGAAACACAGTTAATGGAAAATATTGTTACAATTAGCAGGGTATGTTCATTATCGAATGTGGTTTTTACTGCTTAATGCATCAAGGATTATGCAGGTTTTACTTCCAACGTAAATTCCATAAAGGTTTCAATGTCATCTTTCCGAAATACAAAATTGCAACGTTACATCGAATTGATCTGTCATTCTTGCAAAAATTCGTCAAAAATCTTCAAAAATTACTTTTGAAAAATTATGTTCTACAGGAAAATTTGCCAAGGATTACTTGTTTTTGGAGGGTTTTATTGATTGTATACTTTTTTATGAATGATTATGGTCAAACGTATTTTATTTCCTGTTATTGACAGTCAGTTTAAGCTTTTTAATTATTTATTTATCAATTATTACCCTTGGCATATTTAGTATGGACATTTTAATATTGTAACTAGTGATATTATCTTCATCAAGTTTATTAATTATAGTTATATCCATTATTGTTTAATTTTGTTGTTTGTCTTTTATTTTTATTTATTTTTCAAATTTAATGTAATCTATATTTTGTTACTTCTATCCATCTATCTATCAATCTATCTATCTATCTATCTATCTATCTATCTATCTATCTATCTATCTATCTATCTATCTATCTATCTATCTATCTACCTGTCTGTCTATCTATCTATATATATATAGTAATATTAGTAAAGTATACCAATGTTCACTAAGAGTGCTCAATGTTTCCAGAGCGTTTATAAATCCAGTATAGCATACAAAATAACTAGACAAATTTAGCAGTTACTACTAGTTTCATGTTTTCTTAACAATCTTCAGTTTGAAGATTGTTAAGAAAACATGAAACTAGTAGTAACTGCTAAATTTGTCTAGTTATTTTGTATGCTATACTGGATTTATATATATATATATATATATATCTTTCTTTCTTCCCTCCTATGCATGAATGTTATTTATACTTTCGTTCGTACTGGAAACAGTAATGAAAATAACCCTTAGTGATGACAATATCATGGGAAGTGTCAAAAAATAATAATTTGTATTGCATATCATATTCATGAGATAAAAATATTAAATTGGAGTAAATTATATTGGTATTAGTGACAGTAGAAATTAGCATCTGCTACTTTCTTACTTAAATTGAAGTTAAACAGCACGGTAAAGAAAAAGATTACTGTCTTATCAGGGTTCTATACGTCGTGATAACACATACTACTCAAACCCAACGTGCACAGGTTAGATGCTCGTGATACACACTAATATTTCAGCATAGTCTCTGTAATATTTCTTCTAATACACTTTTTACCAAACCCAAAACCCAGATCGGACTGATTCAAAGGCTACAGAAAACGCTGAGTCATCAACATTTCTCTATATTTGTACAGAAGCAGTATGTACTGAATCGGATTAAATGTAGTCTGCGAAAAGCCGGAAGTTTTCCACTCGAAATAAGGGTACTTTTAGTAGGAATTGGTCAGCCCGTTCAAACGTCTTTTGCTTTTGAAAGCAAAGGATACCTGTAAAAGTTGCTTGGTGCCAACTTGCAAGTTTATCTTCTTAAATAATAGTTATATATCGATTTTTAAACTATGCTGATTGCCAAAGGATAGAAAATTTTCAAGGAGAAAGGAATTTAGTGTAAAAGGTCAACTTCAATTAGATAATAATGTTATCTGTAACAAGAAAAAGGAGAAGAATTTTTACAACAGCTAGAAAAAATTGACAAAGATCTTGAAGCCCATGCAATCAAAATTTCAAAAACTTAATAATTATAACTTATATTGATAAGAGGGATCAGACGTAGATAAGCCAAAGCTCTAAGTTCTGAAGAAATGTGTCGAAACCACGCCATAATATTCAAGTTGCTATTCGTCGCTGACTTGAAAAAGGGCCTATTGATGGAAACGTCATTTTCTGTCACTTTTTGCAATTAAGATCCAAACTTATCCAATGAGATTATTGTGCTTTTTCTTTATTGTACTTGTACGTTGTAGGTTGATTGAGTACAATAATAAATTTTTGAATAAAATTAGCTTACAGCACCGTTATCAACATAATTTTACACTATTTAGTAACAATGACTTGGATTGCAAGGGGGATTGACACTTCTTGCTACGTATCTAGCGACCAGGTCTTTGATAGATGATAGGTAAATGAAAACGAGGAAATGAATACGTAAAAAATGAGTGACTAAAAAAAATCAATGCTACCCTTGTATTTCTTTTTAACATAAAAACAGCCAGATTAGCAAATAAAAAGTAAATAAACAAATAAACAAATACAAAACAAATAAATAGATAACATTTAAAAAATTGGAAAGCAATACTGGAAATATAATGAGTTGGTGTCATGGTGTCATTAGATCCCATGCGACCGCACTCAAATATAGGGAGCTGTTTTTTCTCTATGATTTGCAAAAACGGCTGCCGCCTCCCTGTGATACCAAGCTCACTGATAAACTGGCTTACGAACTTAAACACTGAATGACATTGCGGCATACTGGCTTTTGTACAGGCAGAAGTGAGAAAAACGTAATAGTGTATATTGGTGAAGAAGCCACAACAAAACAAGGTATTCAGTGATTTGATCACATGATTTGTAAACAACTTTTTAAAGGCAAAACACGACTTTATATTCAAGAACTTGGAAAGAAAGGTCATTGAATGTATGTGACAAGATCTTTAAGACACTGGAAGCTAAAACCAAATAGTAGATAGTAGCCATGAGTGCAATGTGAGTTATTTTGGAAACATATAAAACATGTCTTTACTAGACACGTAATTGAACCTGTGCGTTGTGAAATTACTAAACGAGACTGGGAATTGCTAATAAAATAAAGACGACACTTTATTTGAAGAAAAATTTGGTAGAACTGTCACCCTTTTCACCGATTAACAAAATAAAGCAGAAAATCTGTTAAAAAGTCTAATGTTTTTCCAAAATCCTTAAAATTTGGAGGTATCCAGTGGTCTGGCCAGCCTGAAGTAGGGTTGATCAAACCTAATCAACTGCCATTAACATTTTCTATTTTTTTGTAGCTAGGACGAAATCTTTCCAAAGACCTTCAGGAAAATCATGGTTTAATTGTCTTTGGTTTGGATTTAAAACTACTTTTGGAGTGACCGCCTTCTACAACTGAATTAAAGTTTATTCAGTATTATAAATGTGGTCAAATCAGACAACGTATAGACGACATGAAGACAACATAGAGTCACGTAGTTTTATCTGCAAGAATATTCACTACCCTGAATAGCTATAAAAATTAACTTTTCATTAATGTGACATGTATTAGACAGAACACTTTAAATTTCAAAATAAATATTAAAGGGTTTTCCAGGATTAGTTGACATACATTCATTAATATGTTTTTTAACTTGAATTGGGAGGATTGAGCTGTCTTTAGTATTTTGTGATTTTCATTTACTATAAAGAGAACCCCTAACCATAAAGAACCGTTAGCATTTTGTCACCTGTTACAAATTGAGCTGCATGAAAATACTCGAACAAATGGATCAAAAACCTTATCCGCAGAGGAAGCCAACAGCAGATCAACAGCTTACCTACCAAACTAATATGGCCTTCAAAGTCCTATGCTCAGCTCATTACCGAAGACATAAGAGGTAGACCATTTCGTATGTACACTTTTTTGGAAATAGATTTGGGAAAATGACGAAGATGAAAATTGCAAAAATAGTAACAAGTCTGAAAATAAGTCTTCGTTAAAAAAGAAAGATCTGGTGTCAAGAGGAAACCAAACATATTCTCATTCTTAAAGGCATCTCAAAAAATAAAAAAAAATTTACTTTGAAACGATTACAAGAGAATCATGGAAAGCCCTCCACCAGTTTGTTCTGACACAGGGAAGTCTCAGACTTTATTTGTGAAAATCGTATTTTCACACTACTGTATGGTAGGCAATAACAATTACCTGAATTACTATGTCATTTTGTCTTGTGATCATCACCATCATTATCATCATCATTTCCATTAAGACCATTAGTCTCTGGAGTTGACAGCCAGCAGCTCACATTTATTTATCTTTCTCCCTTAAGTGTACTTCTTCATCATTATGCACTCTCTCCAGTATTTCCAACCAATTAAACACCCATCCTTGGCCTTCTGCTTCCGCCTTTTTCTTCCACAAGTCCCCGTTACCTCACCTCTTCAATCCTTTTATACTCGGAACCTTCTTCTGATATCCCTTTTATAAAGTAACATCATTAATACAATTCACCCTGAGATTTTTGAGGCTCCAGAGATCTGGGAAGGAATAAATTTTCCGCCAGGAAACATATGATCGGGTGTCAAAATGCATAACCTGACGTAAATAAAATACCAAGATCCAAATCTAAGTTCTGAAAGTTACTTAATTAAATCAGTTAGCCTCGTGTAGTTAAATAAAGTATTTAGAGGAAATGAGAGGCACATGTAGATCAACTTTTTATATAAATCTTAATGCAGTTTTCGTCCGTCATCAAACATTCAATTTAACAATTATTTGTACATATATCAGCGTTTATTACACAACTATTATTTAAGCAAAGTTATTTTTGTCGACATTATTGCTCTCGTTTTAAATATGACCTGATTAAATGTATTATTTAATAAAAGTGGGTAAAAGGTTCATAAAATGAAGTCATTCTGAAAATGAGCAAATTTCTTCGAATGAATTTTTTTATTCTTTTGTTGCCGGAATAAAATTGGAAAGAGCCACAAATTTCTAAAGGCATGGTTGTGCTGTATTTCAAGACATTAAAAATAATGTCAATGATGTCAGGTATACTAACTGAAATCTACAAGACAAATAATCTTAATACTTTCTTTTGCTGAACTGGCTGGTAAATATAAATGTTTGCACAAACATTTTTCATGTTAAAGTAATGAGGAACGTAATCAGTTGCAGTCAAAAGTTGATAAAATGTAAGATAAGAAATATACCACCCATTTTCCATTGATTTATGTAACAAAAAAGGCGGAATACAACTTTTCGACTAGCTTGGGCTTTTTCAAGGGTTTTTTTAACGAAGAGGAGTTAACTCGTTACGACCACATTTGTAAAATAACACGCTGCAAACAGCATTGCTTCTACTATCTTCAGCAATTGTATATCTAAATATACTGTTATATAATTCAGTTAGTCGCTAAAAAAAGGGTGATTTTCTCCAAATCTGATTTTACTGCTTACGAAAAACTATATTTTCTCCAACATCCAAGAGATTTATATTGCCAGATGATCTTGGATTAAAAATATTATTACGTTTTCCAGATTACTGTAAGTTAAAAGTAATGTCAAGTCCTTAAACAATATGCGTTTCTTAAATCTTGCGGCACAGAATCGGTTTGGCAAAAATCTGTTATTATTCAGCATCAGTAACCTCGGTTTCCTAATCAAGGCTACTAAAGACGTTATTTTTTCAATTTCTGTTATATTCAATACTCTCATTTCAGGTTTCTAGGAAACACGATTGCAAAATGAGAGACCAATATTTTGGAAGACCACACTCAACAACAGTATTGATCATCTGATAGCATTCTCTGCTTAGAAAGTGAGTTTTTTGAGGTGTTCTGACATTCTGTAAAACGTTTCACTTGCTTTTTGTTTTACTTTTACTGACATCTTAATTTAACATTTGTTTAAACTGTTTTTATTTACGAGGATGCTGGCGAGTTTATAGTCTATTTTTTCTAAACCATCGAAAAAAAGCAAAGAAAATTTTTTTGTAAAAACATTAGCACAGTGGACAACAGTGTCTTCCTTTCTGTTCAATGATTTGTAGAAAAACCCATAGTCCTTGATGGTTAACTGGGTATCGAGCAACGTTACAAGCCAGTGAAGTGGCATGTGGTATTGGTATGAAAAATGTGACCTTTCAAAATACGGTCCCATCTGAATACTAGAAAAAGGTGATAAGAGAATATGGATTATGAGATTGAAAATGAATATAAATCTACACTTCACAAGGTCATCCATAGAGAAATTTCACATTTCAGAAAAGATTATTATTATTAGTAGTAGTCTTTTATGTTATGAGAGATACATAATCCTTGGCCAGCAAAATCTAATCAATATAATGAAATTTATGTAATAAATGTCATTTGCTCGTTATTCCTCCCCTCCTATGGTTAATGGATAGTGGTAGCACGGAATCTCTATGGGTTGGATTCCGGATAGATTTAGGTTTATCGAAAAGGGTACAGCTAAGACGGAAATCAAACTTAATAGGCGAGAATAGGATGTCTTAGATTTCGGTAAAGCAATGAAAAGGTTTTGAAAAGTAGCAACCGACAAGGAGCATGCTTTATATTACAGTGGTAGAAATGATTTTCATGACGATGTTGCTGCGTTTCTTGTGCACAAAAATACCTCTAAATTAGTCTTGGGCTTCAATCAAATCTCATTTATTATATCTACACGTAAAGGCACTGTTGTTCAACAAAAACGCTATTCATACAGATGCACCAACATCAAATTACGATAATTATCAAGTAGAATACAACCAACTTTCGAAAGTAGTTGGTAATACACCAAACAAGGACATCCTTGTAATATGATGGGATTATAAAGGTAGGAAAGGACACACATGAAGACTTGTGAGTATGCAGGGATACATTACAAAGCGGAATCCAACAATTGGATTCTCCTGTTACTCACGTTTGCAAGCACTATCACAGCAGTTCCTACAAACACTCTGGGAAGACACAGGAACGTGCTAAAATTGACATTTTATGTACCTAATAATTCACATCACAGGGTCAAGTACACATAATTACGCAGAGCTTTTGTTCCCAAATAAACAAAAACCTTTCAAGATCTTTCACTGGGGCAGATGTGGCTAGCAACTACAGCCTAGTGATGCTATCCTTTCGTTACATCTGAAGCAAATAAGAAAACTACAGTTTCCTCCTCTGAAATATGACCTGGAGAATGCTAAAGGATCCAGGGACTGCTGAGACCTTCAAAGCAGTCACAGGAATGAAGTTTGCACCACTCATTGTATATGATAATGGACACAAGATTTCATCAACAACTTTGGAACTGTTACGATAGATATTGCCATAGAAGTACTAGGAAATAGGAGACCGAAGTAAAACCCATCGGGGACAATCAAATATTAAATATCTGTTACAAAAGAAAAAATGCTGAAAAGGGGAAAAGCACCTAAACCACCCTGGACAGTGTCAATATATATGGCAGAAACATTACTCTTCTAAGGTTTTCTGGTGCCTTGAGCATTGAGAGAATCAGAAAAAGCGCAGGGAATAGTGATGACACAGCTGAACCACTCCTCAGACTAACAGCATGAAAAAAAGTACAGGAAAAACTAAGATCATAACAAACCAAAAATATGAGAACAGCCCCAGAGGATGTTATAGTGAATGAAAGGCCCTGAAAATTGGTGACAAATTCAAATACTTAGGAGCTACTGTCACCTATAGGGAATCCAAGCCTGAAATTTTTTCACACATCGCACTGGCAACAACAAGACTGGCAAAGGTTGAACCAAGTTGAAATAATAATAACATACTGGGTCTTTGATTGATAGTACCCTTAGTAAACACTGGACCAATCTTTTCTTTTACAGATTCCATCTATGAAAGACCCGAAAGGAAGTAACAGATCAAGAAAAAGGGGAACAGAAAGCACGCAAGACACCATAAAATGCAAGACATAGGGATCGCCCGTTAGGACCCTTCGTTAGAAGGTCCTTCCTCTTGGATTTATCTAGAGCCAGTGCTCAAATATCTCAAGACCATGCCCTGAATGTTTGAGCACTATAACTGAAGACTCGACCAAGGAGAGAGCAGAGCTTTACACTTGATCTTAGCTAAAAGGCAGAGATGCAATAACATACTAACAACCACAAACAGCAGGCCGATGTGATCTGTAATAACTTCCATCTTTTTATATCTTTGTGAATATATGGCTAAGGAAATGAGATGTTAGCTGAGGCTCTAGGAATTTTGTGCATCCATCAGATAACCAGGAAAGAAGCATAGGCAAGGACTAATCAAGGTATCAGCCCCAACAAGGCATTGATAAAGAATGTCAAAGAAAGAGATTCTTATTGTATGAACACGTCGCCAGAAGGTCTGGCTTGGAAAAAACTGCTCTGCAACGCTGGGGTGAACGGATGTTAGAAACAAGAACGACTAAAGAAAAGATTGTGCAATAATATCAAGAACTAGACAAAGTCTCAGCTTCGCAGAATCCCAAACTGTAGCAAAGAACAGAAAGGAGTGAAAGAAAGTGGCTGTCAAATTATCACACAATCCACCCCGCAACTACATTGTCAAGAGATAGGTGAAGTAAATGAGTTGAGATACCGAGTGAATGTCATTTCTGATATAAACTAAAACAAAGTTTATCGGTAGGTTGCGGCATTTGACTTGGAAACTTAATGATATACACGTATTTTAAGTCTGCTTCGTTAAAGTTGTATTCTCCGAAAGAAAGGTTTATTCAATGTTGTTAAACTTTCTTACTGAACATATTACTCTTTACAGATGAACTTTAGCAGTGTCTAAAAGTAGAGTAATATTTTTCTGTACCAGCTAACTGAAAAGTTTAAATGTTTCAATAGTATTCAAGGCTTTGAATTAGTGGACAATCAGACTTTTAATCTTTTAATTAGGTGAGCCTTTATACAATATCCCATTCAGTTACTTTTTCAGATGATTATGGCATAGAAAACTTCTTTACTTTATTACTCAGGAAAAACACTACTTTTATTCTCTACTTTACCTTTATTGCTTGTCCTTGCTGTATTTTGGTACTTGATCCGAATCTTATTGGAAATACTAGTAGAATATATTTTATCTGGTCCTTGCAAAGTTTTGAAATGGTTCAAAGCAAAGATGATGAAAATAAAACAGGGGATGTACTCAAAATAACAGACTATTTAAAAAGAAATGAACAACTTCAATTATTTACTAATTAGAAGATTTAAAAGTTTTTTAATTATTTACTAATTATAACTGAATTAAATAGAAAAAATCCATGTAGTGTTAAAATATGTTCACTAACTTTTTTATCGTCTTTGACTGGAAAATGGGGCCATGCAAGTCCCTGTCAGTTGAACTGATCCGCTAATTGAAAACGCCCTCTTATGAAAGTTTATTTCAAAAACAGATAAACACGCTTTCTTTTGACAATGTTAACACTGTTATTATTTCAGCATCAAAATCAGAGTGATACGCTTAAAAATTAGGAAAAAATGATAAGCTGGCGAGTATGGAATGTTTGTGAGTTGAACGAGAAGTCTATAACATCCAAGATACGCCCATTGCATTTATGTTGAGCCATAATTACTCAGTGAAAAAAGTCAAGGTGCACATCTATTTCGCACGATTAACTATCATTCTAGTCTTCATGGAGCAGATCTCAATGTTAAGGGTTCAAAACACCTTTTCTTACACATAACTTCAGTATTTTGGTGACGTATGATTGGTCATCTTATGGAATATACAAGAAAATTGGATGTTTAAACTTGACCTCACATAGTTTATCAAAAGCACAAAACTAATTTAGATTTTAATTATCTCTTTCCTAAGGGTCCATGGCATACCAAATGAGATTTTTCTGCTTTGGTTACAAAAATCCTAATATGACTAAAATTCTCTGAATAAGAATTGGTAATATACTCTAGGAATCAGTGCTGAATTATAATACTGAAAACAGTAAAAACCCTCACCTGATGTTCTTTTGTGAGTCTCACTCTTTCGTGTGCACTTTGACAGGCATAACACAAAAAATCCATGCAGTCGATACACCTAGCAGTTGCAGGAAGTTGCTCATTACAGCTGCTGCAAACAATCGGTCTCTTATCACTGTTTCGTACCGCTGCAACGTCAAGCATATTATTGATTATGAAATTTGGAGGGAAATCAGGAACACCTTTCCCCTAAAAAATGATTTGAAGAAATAAAAATGAAAAGCAAAGACTGCCAATTAAGGGTAAAAAAAAATTAAACACAACATGAATATAGTATAGCAGCAACGGTTGAAAGTATGCTGACTTCCATGATGACGAAGTAAACATATTTATATATGTTTATATACCAGTATCAAAGTAATTATTAGCTATTGACAGTGCTCAATAATATAAGAATATTAGAGCTACCATATATTTATCTATGTTTATATCTGTTTATATTAAGCCATCAAGTGATAGTTATAAAGTATAAAGCTAGCAGTACCGACTATTATGATACAGTACAAATGACATTTAAATAAATACACATTTCAATCTGCAGATATTTGTTTTTCTGTTAAACAGCTCATCAGTGTACCTTAAAATAATCTGGATATACGGGTGGCAATGAGATATCGCCGGACAACTGCAAAGACCTATTGCCAGACAACTGCCATAAGACAATAACGTGGGGCATTGTTGCTCATGTGCACATCAAGCAAATATGAAGTGATCCCAAGTCATGGTGCTTAAATGCCTCATGAGTAATGAGTATATATATATATATATATATATATATATATATATATATATATATATATATAATGGTACCACAAAATGTCTTTTAAGGTCTTAAAAAGGTAATTTATTTTAAAGGCTTTGAGATAAAAACACACGATTTACAAAAACAATAAACGCCAAGGCCAACAGCCATTGCTCAAGCTGAAATATTAGAAGTTCAGTTACCTATCACCTTCCGTTAAGGGCAATACAATTTAAACAAATCTTTTCTGGAGCACTTACATGACTACCACACTAAAGGGCACTCCCACAAATACTCCTTATATACAACTCATAATGGTTATTCGTATTATTTATGTTAAACCCCAAATGTAGTATCAACAGTCACATTTACTCTATCTGCTATCAAACATTGTAAGTTTTGTCATTACAGCCTCCATAATACTACGATACAACTTTGAATGTGAAATAAGATGGAAAGAAATGCTCTCTTCGCTATGAGATACTGAAATACAGTTCAAGAATTAACAACAATGGTATAAAGATTTAAATAGAAGGCTTTTAATACCATTTTTAATATACTTTCATGCNATATATATATATAATGGTACCACAAAATGTCTTTTAAGGTCTTAAAAAGGAAATTTATTTTAAAGGCTTTGAGATAAAAACATACGATTTACAAAAACAATAAACGCCAAGGCCAACAGCCATTGCTCAAGCTGAAATATTAGAAGTTCAGTTACCTATCACCTTCCGTTAAGGGCAATACAATTTAAACAAATCTTTTCTGGAGCACTTACATGACTACCACACTAAAGGGCACTCATTAGAATTGGACAGCTTTGTTCTTATGGCCAATACCACAAATACTCCTTATATACAACTCATAATGGTTATTCGTATTATTTATGTTAAACCCCAAATGTAGTATCAACAGTCACATTTACTCTATCTGCTATCAAACATTGTAAGTTTTGTCATTACAGCCTCCATAATACTACGATACAACTTTGAATGTGAAATAAGATGGAAAGAAATGCTCTCTTCGCTATGAGATACTGAAATACAGTTCAAGAATTAACAACAATGGTATAAAGATTTAAATAGAAGGCTTTTAATACCATTTTTAATATACTTTCATGCAATCCCATCGTATTGACCACAATGACGTACTTTAATTACACTTGAAATGAAACTGCACATTCTTTTCTTCTCTTGTCCTAATAAAGCAGTACTTTACAATGGGAAAACTCAACACATCAATCTTCAGACATGATACTTTTTTTCTATTTTTATTCCTAAACTTGAATATTAATATATATTAAAATAATTTCCTACTGTTTTATTTCAATTACAGTAAAGAAACATGTGCAGCATTCTCAAACTAATGAACTTTTTGTCGGATTTTTCGTTGTTTACGCTATTGTTTTACCTGAAGGTAAAATTCCGTTGAAAGCTGTTTTGATGTTATCGTACTTCTGTTTGTTCTCAAGCTGCCTTTTGTTTAGTGTTTCTAATAGCTTTCTATTAAAGACGACTTCTGTCTAATATCCTGTCAGCTCTTCACCTGGTTCAGATGACAGTAATGGAAACCTTACAAACTCTCCATGGTAAGCTTTTGTTATTGTTTTATGTTTTATTATGATTACATAACACAGGAGATACTATTTCTCATCCTCTGTCAAGTACAAAGATCTTCGAGAGCAAGTACTTTCCATAAGATGTTTGTTGCATCTTGGGTAGTTGGTTTTCCAAAGCTATTATGCATGGATGATAATACTACCGCATCCGGGAAAACTGATGCGCCACAATCGACGGTGGTGGTGAAAAATAAGCGAAATCCGTCACGTAATCAAAAATTATCTCTCGGAGCTTGGAGCGTCAGAACCACTAACGATAACACAGACTCTATCCGCCCAGAAAGAGCTACAGCAATCATCTCAAAAGAACTCAGAAGTGCAAACATCGACATATGCGCTATCAGTGAAGTCAGAAGAGAAGGCACAGGGAGTCTAAGTGAATAAGATTACACTTTCTACTGGAGTGGTGGAACAAAAAAGGAAGCCGGAGTAGGTTTTGCCATCTCGAATACTTCGTCCAATGTTACTCTTGACATGTCACACATTTCTGACAGACTCATGTCTCTAAGACTTCAACTGAAGTCTGGAAATTACCTTAAAATTGTCAGTGTCTATGGTCCTACAATGCAGCGTTCTCAAGAAGAGAAGAAGTTGTTTTACAGCCAACTGTCAAATGCAATCAGAACAAACAAAAACGACCATGTTATTGTTCTCGGTGATTTCAATGCATGTGTTGGTTGTGACTGGAGTTTATGGCCTGATGTACTAGGTAAACATGGTGTCGGTCGTATGAATTCTAATGGTCTGATGCTCCTTGACTTTTGTACACAAAACAGTCTCACCATCATGGGATCAATGTTTCAGCTCCGCGACTCACTTAAAGTCACTTGGCAACATATGAGATCCAAACATTGGCACCAGCTCGACCATGTACTTGCGAACAATCTTGCCAGACACTGTATCGATTTTACCAAAGCACACCTTTCTGCTGCCTGTTTTTCCGATCCC
>RDPX01000070.1:2565543-2601509 GCA_003991215.1 Morbakka virulenta | reverse complement strand
TTTCATAGATTTTACGAAAGCATTTGATACCGTCAATCGTCCATTACTCTTCTCTGTTTTGAAAAAGATTGGCTGCCCTCCGAAACTTATCAAGCTTATTAAGCTTCTCTACACCAATGTTAAAGCCCGTTTAATTATTGATGGTGAACTATCCAATCTCTTTGATTACAATAGTGGCGTCAAGCAGGGCTGTAAACTGGCACCAACTCTGTTTGGATTTTATGCAGCTGTTTTACTACTGATTGCCTTCAAAGATATCAAGCACAACCACTCGATCTTGGTCAGATTTCGTACTAATGGAAAATTCTTTGACTTACGGCGACTGAAAGCCAAATCAAAAGTATTTTACGAGTTCATCCGTGAAGCACAATATGCTGATGATATTGCGATCATGAGTGACTCTAGACCTGGTCTTCAGGCGCTTCTCACTGCTTATAACGCAGCAGCAAAACGTTTTGGTCTGCGTATTAATGCTAGCAAAACAGAGGTACTTTGTATGGGACCTGAAATTAATTTCTTTGTTGACGAAGCTCCTTTGGCAAATGTAGATCTCTTCAAATATCTCGGGAGTTTTGTTTCCAAAGACTGTACTTTGAAAGTGGAAATAACAGCCAGAATCCAAGCCACGTCAAGTGCTTTTGGTAGACTTAGAAACCGTGTGTTCGACAACCATGATCTTTCAGTTGCGACAAAAATGGCAGTCTACAAGCAAGGTCTCTTACCGATTCTTTTATATGGTAGTGAAACATGGACACTGTATTCCCATGAAATCAGCAAGTTGCGTACCTTTCAGCAGCGTCATTTCCGTACGATTTTAAAAATTAATTGGAATGATTTCATCAGCAATGAGCAAGTCCTAAGCAGAGCTAATGTTGATGATATCGAAGTTCTTCTCGCTAAAAGTAGATTGCGTTGGCTCGGGCACGTCGGTCGTATGGATGACGAAAGAGCAGCGAAAATGGTCCTATTTGGAGAACTTGCTGATGGCTCGAAATCTGTTGGTCGACCGAAATTGAGGTATAAAGATAATTGCAAATATTTACTTAAATTGGCGGATTTGGTTGATGGTTGGCACGTTGTTGCAATTGATCGTCCTTTATGGCGCTCAAAAATTCAAATGGTTTGTGTTAGGTTAAATGAAATGCGCTTTGAGAAATATGAGCGTAGAAGAAAGGAACGTAATCGACAGCATGTTGTTTTTATCTAATGTATTTTGTAATCTATCATCATCTATGTATAATTTAGTTAGTTTTTGCTCGGTATCGAGTTAAGGCATATTATTATTATTATTATTTTCTGTGAAGAATATATTTTGTTTATGATAGCTACTTAGGTATGCTAGAAGTAATTAGCTAATTAAATGTTGCTATTAAAGCAAAACTCTGACATATAAAAACAACAACAGTACAAATTATTCAGTTTCTCATCTGTCCAGCTAGCTCAATCAGTAGAATGTTAGACTCAGGGCGTTGTAGATCAAGCCCTGAGTTAGGACTTTCTTTTATTTATTTCTATTTTGTAAAAAGAATATTAGACGAGTAGAGATAGCGAGCCAAAAATATCACCGCTCCAAAATTCTAAGACTTAAACAAAACGGAGTTTTTAAATCCACACAAAACCATTTTTTTTTTGTAATAAAAGTCTGTCAAAAACACTGAAACATCGAAATTAACGGAAAATGTCCCCAAAATGTAGAAGGCAACACTTTTATTTTGAAGTTTTTTCAAGTATCGAATGTACATCAATTTTACCTTGAGTAACAGGAGGAACTTTATTTTTCAAAAATGTCTGATAACATATCTTTACTCGTACTGTAAGTAGTCTGTGCTTAATTATTCATTGTAACATGGTCTGAAGCGATTAATTTCTTGGTTTGAATGCCTCTTTCTTTGTTAAAGTCAAAATCAAAACATAGCATGATTTTTGTATATTTTCCAGGTTTTTTTTGAAAGCTGTCCAACTACGCAATTTTCCCCGTCGGTTACAGACACAATATGCTTTACCTTTTCATTGTTTTTGCGTTAATAAAAAAATGTTCCTGGCTGCTAGCCGACTTATTCTATCAGACACAAAAACCTCTGACGCAAATATCTTTGTTCTTGAAATTCCGTTACAACAATTCCCAGCAAAGATTTGCGACAAACAGCAATTGCACTATTTCGTGCAGCAGTCATTTGATTTCTCAGAAATGATCAGGAAAAATTGATAACTTTTGGCAAATTTTCTTGTTAATAGTTGTCCTAAGGATATGTGTGATAAGACTATTCCATATTAATGATCAAATTTTCATTATTCTCTGGCAATTATTTTTGACGTCAAATTATTCTCGATAGGCCTGGTATCCAATGGATGAAAAGTTTAAAAAATAGGGTATTAATTACCACAGAACCACAGTAATTTTTATGTCTCGAAGAATTCTCGCTTTTCATACAAAAGATACATTGCCTGCCATCCAATTAAGTTGGATCTTCCATAAATATAAGATCAGAGGTAATGCTAGGTTCTCAGGCCAATTGTTCTTAAGATTGATTTATGGAATATATCGGCTATTGAGAGACAAAACTAACCTATTAATCTAATCATTTGCCACATTCTCAGTCGCCATCCTGCTAAAAAACAGCACTTTATGCTGAACGATGAAAGCTACGGAAATTTAGAAATTAAAAAGTTTAGGTACGAGTAGGGCTGCCGTCTACTTTTGCGTTTAAATTTGGCTTTTCATAACCAGTGTTCTTCGTATGTTATCTGTAATAGATTTAGACAGTCAATCACAAAAGGGGACGAGTTTTTGATCTCTCGTTTTCAAAATTTTTAAATCAACAATTGATTTGTTTTCTTACTCTTGGTATCTTGGCTCAGACAAGCGCCAGAGGAGAGGTTTTCGATTAAAATCATATTGAATTTAACAGTGATATTCAATTTCGGGAGGTTTGACTTACAACCTCCAGGCTGAAGTAAGTAAGTAAGTATTCAATTTCCGAAGGATAGTACCATTACCAGAAAGAAAAAGACTGCAAAACTGTTGGTAAAAGGATATGGTCCTGCATTTAATGGAGTTCCAGGGGGAAAAATTCATGTATACTTGAACCAACATCAAGGAAAAATCAGATTTACTTTCCAAGAATCTTGATATTATCTTGAGAACATGTACAATAGGAATGACTTAGAATAACTGGAATAAGTACTACTGAAATAATTCTTCGTTTGCAAGGAAATAGATTTGGACTATTGGCAGCTTATGAAAACTGTATTTTACTGTCCAAGTGCCTGCTAATCTGTTTAAAGATAAGTTTGCTATGGAAATGCAAAATATTGAAAGTTCATGTCTTGTATCAAGCTAAATTTATTGCTGTGTCACTACCATGTGTAAATATATAAGGTTATTTAACACATCCAAGTGAAAAAGTTGGGATAAAGAAAAAAGCAGGGGGAAAATTATTAAGTTCTATCCAGTAAAGCGTACTACTATAAAACCCGACTGTCATATCTTATCTTTCTTTTTTTCAAACCAATGGTATCGTGTGTCTTTGAATTTTCTGGTAATGAGTTTTTACTATTGCCAGTTTAAAGTTCTGCCTTTTTACATTGGACTTCACTCTGCCCCGCTCTTTCTCTACTTTGTATAGAAAAGAGACATTTATTGTCTTGTCTTGCGTTAAATAACCAATCACAAATATTGATGACCACGTTTTGATCTATTCTTTGTGTTCCATGTGGAAAACACGCCTTTCACACCCAATGGTGTCCAAGACATCGGACTTTAGTTGCGGAGGTATTACTAATAGCTATTATGAATTATTGATTGGATGAGTGGGAGATATTACTTGTCTTCGCCTTTATTATGCATTTTCACAACGTCATTTGCCAAAGTACAATGAAATACTGACATTGGTAGCACAGTAAAATTATAGAAACCAGACGCAAAAGTGACATAATGATAATTGGATATTTTAAACCCCGTTGATAAATCAACAGCACCGTATTTTCTTGTGAAAATTTTAAAAGTATTTCTTTAATGTCAACACCAAATGTTTACTCGGTGTTAGCAATGTTTGAATTTTGGTACCTTATTAGGTGAACGCACTTACAATATATGACGGAAAATTTAAACACTTTTATCATTCATACATATTGTAAAAATATTCCAGCTGAACCCACTGCAAGTACACATGATGATGCGAAGAGCAAGCGTACAAATATTTATCGGTTACATGTCTGTATAAGATTTTTATCTATTAACTTATCCAACATATTTAACTTATCTCTGTATAAACGTATCTGCCTCTACCTCTATCTCTTTCTTTCTTCTTTTTCTTTTGCTTCTTTCTGTCTCTTTTTCACTTTTCTTTCTTTTGATTAATCATTTACTTTTATTGAAATTTAAATTAAAAGGTTTATTGACCCAACTAGCAATTTGACTTACTGTCTCATTCATATTTCTGCAGTTGTCCTGATACCAAAAGCAATTTTGATAAGTAATTCTGATTTTATCTCCATCCTCAATTAAAATATAGAGTTCCTTTAAGTTTATTATTGTTGTTGGGATTTATACTGAAAGGTAGGGAATTTGAAACCAAATTTTCGTAGTAAGCGAGGTAAACTTCACTTTAAATCTTTAAATGGCAAGTGATGGTAATTGTTATCTATGATTATTTAATGAACTCAGGAAATTCTCTGTTTCCGAATCAAGATTTTTAATACTAAGTACAGAAAAGAACCACAAGAAATTCAGTTATCGTCACCTACTTTGTTAGATCGCTGCCTAGAATAAAATATTCAATTTTGTTAAAAATCTTCTGGCAGCGAAAAAATCACTCTGTTTACCATTTGCGTGTACTTTTACCATCTGTGTAATTTTCTCACCGATTCTTCTGTACAATCCTAAATTTCTATTGTGACCAATACATAAAACTAAATGAAATGAAAGCTGCGGAGAATGATGAAATTTTAATAACGTCTTGTAGTCACGATTGCATTCGTGAAGTATAACTATAAACAATCAATTTTTTTATTCTTATATAGTTTTCTCATTTGATCTACCATGAAAAATTTAGCTTTATTATTAGCAATCAGAAGTGAGAACTCCATATTAACTTTGGAGTACAAAAAGGGACAATAAAATGGCCATAAAGATGCCGAGAAAGTCGGTTTATATTAGTATAAACTTTAAAAATATCTTTAAGGTACGAGGCACAATATTATCAGTAGAGTGGTAACGTAAATATTTATGTTGTGTCACTAGCCTGGACACCATATATGAAGAAAACACAAAAAAATTATTGATTTCCTTACCAATTACTAAAGATCAAGGTGACACCAACCAAAGAGAGAAGTTCGCACTGTGTTCATGAGTTCTTAACATGTGGGAATGGAAATATTCAGTCCCACTTACGCCACAATGTGCACATAAAGGCGTCTTCGAATTGAAATTTTGACCGGGGTTTCTGCCTCAGGGGAAGGATGGCCCTTTTAGCTTTGGTTGGCAGCCCTCCTACAAATTGTGTCTCGACAGAAATACTGGGGTAGTATCACCACATTACCAGCCCTTTTTCGTAAGGGCCATGTGTGGTAAACATTGTCTACTTCCTATTCGTTTACTACTACTCCCATCACCAGTTGGCTTGCTGATGAACGTCTAGGATTTTTTTAACATCTACTTTTACTTTTTAATTTTTATGATGGTTTCAATCAAACGAATGGTTAGGAGGTGCGAAGAGTCTTTGAACCCAGAACTGACCTTTTATCCAAGGGTAAAGACTTGAGTTGTGCTAGTACTTGTTTTACACAGACCAGAAAAAATCGTTATCTTTAAAAATACTTTCTCCTTAGCTTTCGGTAATGTGAGAGGTCATCTTGCCAATCTTTCCATTGTAAAAGCTATCCATCATTCTGATTCTTCTCATGTTTTTCTGCTTTGTGAGACAAGCCTCAATGAAATTGTTAATAACAGGGATCTTTACATTGACGGTTATTTATCTTGGTTTCTACTAGACTGTAGAACTAATCATCATGATCTTGCTATCTGTGTTGAACATGATCCTCAAGCTGTTAAAATACAAGAAGTTGAATGTAAGGATAAGCCTTTCATGTGCTTTAGCTTGTCTCTTCTGCAGGCCACTTGTTACCCATTTTTCTTGCATCGATCTCTCTCTTTTCGCTCAGTTAGTATGACAGTATCTAACTCCATCACACTGCTAGTATCTGCCTTAGTGACTTGAATGCTTATCTCATGACCTGCTTGACTCATTTTAATAGAAATGACAGACATAGAAGAATTACTTGCAACCTCGCTCTTGACTTTGATCTTGAGAGAAAACCTTCTATTTTATTAATTTTTTTACATACGAAAGTGAGTATTGAATAGTTTCATCTTCATCTCCTTTAGAACGTTCTGATTATAAGGTTGTCACGATAGGAATAAAAACAACTATTAACAAGCCGCATCATCGTAAGACTTTAAAATTTAGTTTGGCTGACTGTGATGGATTTTGTCAAGGTCTTGTTATTATTCCTTGGAAGTTAGTCTCAGAATAGGCCTATCAGTTTCTGATGGTGAAATAAAATTCATAGATAGGGCTCAGATTGCCATCGAAACATTTTTACCTAGTCATAGTTTTATAGTGAATCCTAATTCTCTTGTATAGTTCAATGCTCATTGTACAGCATTTTACACGTCATTGCTTATCGTAATCCTTTCATGTTCAGTTGCAAAATTAAAAAATTGATTAATCTCGGGGTTTTTTTAGAGGAGCTACCAATGTTTGTAAAATGGCGATTTTTTGATACTAATTCTTGCTATGTTGAGCAATTTCTTGAAAATATTTCTTCTAAAAAACTTGGAAGTCGCGATTTCTGGAAAATTTACAATAGTGCTTTTGTTTCTGGTAAGATAGATTATGGAAGTCTTCGGCATTTGAGTGCTTACTTTTATCTTATGATATTAACTTGTTTTAGGTTAGTGTCGACTCTTTCTCTTTTTCTAACCTTTTCTATGTCTATTTTTCTTCTCCTTTACAGTGTTTACACTAAGTGAATTTATGCCTTGTATGGCTCTCAACCAGAAAAAGTAATTGTCTACAAAAGCAAAACAATAAGGTTGGCATCGGGCATAAAATATTATTGAATCATACTCCAAACCGAAATTAGGACAAATGAGAAAAGACAAGACCAGACTACGAATTATTGGAGATATGCTAATTGCGGTGAAAGGGCTAGAAATTTTCTAGACCAATAAAGAATAGGTTCCTGTGAGGGAGAAAAGCATAAAAACTAGCTTAACATGGCAAAAAGAGATTAGCAAGGAAATAAGGACCTGAGAATTAATGGCTCCATAAAAGGGGAGATTGGGGTGCCAAAATAACCTCCTTATTAATGTGTCATCATTTGTTCAGTTGTTAAAGTAGATAGCTAGAAACATTGTATGTCAATTTTCTAGTAATTAATCATCAGTTTACCAGAGAAGAAGTTCAAAGTTTGAGCATCGAGCATCGAGCATCGACCAAACCTGAGAGGATTGGGCCTAATTTGTTTCTCGATTAAAAAGTAACTGACTGCTCTGTATGTGCATGTTTTCGAAGGTAAAATGGAGCAAGGAATAAATACCATAAATAAAAGCAATGAAAATGTATGAAGGCAGAACTAACATCAAACTAAAACCTTCTAAACTAAAATGGCTTCTTGTTTAGCAGAAGGGAAAGCTAAAAAACTACAAGCTTTCTCCTTCAACACATATTTTCATATATATGTGTAGAATCTTTAGATGATAACCTCCTGCAGTAAAGTCCATTTTAAATATTCTATTAAAAGTTACCTGCAAACAATATTTCTATCTGGAGCCCAATTCAGCCTCGGAATTAACAGAATGTAGAATTACTATATACATAGGCATACAAACAAATAGCTAAAAGATTACTCGAGGAAAACTGAAGTCAAATACGCTGGAGATAAACCAAAATTAAATGGCCAACTAGGTGTTTTGGTGCTGACGTCATGCATAGTGAGTTTTTCAGCGCTTGAAAGACAAAATAGTAGGGATAAATGCGAAATCCTAAACCTAGTTGTCAGGCAAGTACATAAAAATTGTAAAAGGAAAATGAATATTCCAATGTTTATTTGAACTAGTGACCATGATTTTGTTTATCAAGACAATCTTTGACTTACAATATGAGTTGAGTTTTAATAACGATGTCTGGGCAACTATGTATTCCTTTTTTCCTTTCTTAATAGACTTCGAGAAAAAAAGAAGATTCTGGTTTGGAAGGCAAAAAGGCAACTTGGGAAAGAATCAGTTAAAAGTACTTAAATTTACATGAGACACTAACAAATGGGATACTCAACCTATGCCCTGGCTAAGAAATTAAACTTCTTGTGAAAATTGAAATATAAGATATAACAGTATAAAAGTATTAAAGAATGTTACTATATTTGACTTTAAATTCATTGAACATAATGGAATTCTTTTACAAAACAAATAATTCTTGTATCCAGTAAACTAATGCTGGCTCTAAACTACAGCCATACACTTTACTATCATGCTTACATACCTCTTTACATACGTACCTATCTACTTACATTTAACATCTTATATATATTATTTCATTTATATATGTCATTTAATATATATATATTATTTAATATATATATGTATATATATGTATATTAGGTTAATTAGATGAATTTTTTAATGCTTGGAAAAACAGTAATTACTTAACATATTAACTTAGGCTCTTACCTTCAGCATGATTTCCTTCCTGCAAAGATGGCACGTAAGTGAAGTTGATCGCGGATTGATGGTATGATCCAGGCACCTCCTGCAAAAGGAATGCAGACAAGGGAGAAGTCGCGGGTCTGAATACAATTCCCCACACAATGCACAGAGGATGTCATCACGAACTGATATCGTAGCCACATTTTCTCGTGGTTCTTCTCTTACTGACGCCATATTCAAAACTTCATCCTGCAAAGTTATGGAAATAATAAGAATTTAGTCAAGGATGTGGCTTGCGTATTGTTTATTGTTATTAACAAAACAAAATATTGTTTAATTAAATGTGCCATATTTCGCAAGATTTTTTGGTGTATCTCAATGTCTTGTGTTGGTATGAGAACTTGTATATTTAAAATTTAGATAATGTTTATAAATTATATATACATGTCTAATGTGGTGGTGGCTTCTGACCAATGCTGCTGGAGAGCCATATCATAAAAGTTAACTCGATTTAAAAATTCCCCGAAATAACTGATATGGTTATCGACTGATGATCCACGATTTCAATTTAACATCTGGCCTGTGTTTTTCATCATTCTTTTCACAACCATTTTACGTATCACTTACATTTCTGTTCGGCTATTATTCCATTACTTTAGTTTTTCTATATGTCATTGTATTGTCCTTGTTCCGTCCCCCTGCGTAATCTTGTTTATCTGTTCTGTTTCTGTTTGCCGTGTAACATCTTCGGCTATGAGCTCAACACTCATACTATATATGTATGTAAATATGTATGTATATATGTATGTATGTATCTATCTATATGTGTATGTATGTATGTATGTATGTATGTATGTATGTATGTATGTATGTATGTATAACGATCGTAATTATTAACAAGGGTTAAAGTATACATTTAAAAACAGGACATTGAAGATGGCTTTGCTACTTGTGAGTATGCAGAAAATGAATGGATTGCCAGGCTTTCAACTAGTCGCCCTTGCAACCTTAACTTATTAAAGTTGCAAGGGCGACCTGAGTTATTATGGTTAACGTAACTATTCTTTGTTTTACTTTATTCACCTTTATGGAGTTAGAATCTGTATAATGTTTTTAAATGAACCCTTTTGCCCTTTTCAATATCACTTATATTNTATGTATGTATGTATGTATGTATGTATAACGATCGTAATTATTAAAAAGGGTTAAAGTATACATTTAAAAACAGGACATTGAAGATGGCTTTGCTACTTGTGAGTATGTAGAAAATGAATGGATTGCCAGGCTTTCAACTAGTCGCCCTTGCAACCTTAACTTATTAAAGTTGCAAGGGCGACCTGAGTTATTATGGTTAACGTAACTATTCTTTGTTTTACTTTATTCACCTTTATGGAGTTAGAATCTGTATAATGTTTTTAAATGAACCCTTTTGCCCTTTTCAATATCACTTATATTTATATTTTATTTATTCTATTAATATTATATATATACATATATATATATATATGATATTAATCTTTTGCGAAAATAGCTGCATGCTGTTAAAGTCATCCGAGCTTTTGATATTGTCAGGATACAAAAAGAAAAGAAAATGTCAAGATTTCTTTAGAAACTACTAGCTTTTTACAGGGATAGCAATCAAATAATGTTTACTCTTGGATCCTATTGACTGTGTGAGTCTTTCCTGCGTCTTTTATGTTGAGGAAGTTGAGATCCTTTGTTTAGTTTCCAAAAATTTCACCAATGTACTAGAGATTTTATGGATCCTGTATTTTTCTGTTCCATTGGTTCAGTAGAATCTCTAATAACTAACCTCTCCAACTGACAGCCGCGTCTCTCTGCAGCTGCTACTGACAGAGAAACTTCTTAAAGATAAGAACTTCAAAGGCAAAAAGATGAGCAGCGGAAAATTTGTTTCACAATGTAAATTTCACTATTTTGACTTTACTTCTAAGTAGTAGATTGGAAAAAATTCGTTGCAAAAGACGAACGAGTTGATTTGCGTGACTTAAAAGGTATGTGTAGTGGCAAACTCAAGGCAAAGAATATATATTGCAGAGGTCATTTATTAAAGAAGACAATAAAGACGATGATTAAAAACAGACCTTTTCAACGAAGGAAAATAAATGAATTTTTTCGAGGGATTCAATATACTGCAATGATGAATTATTAAGTCTGGTTCAGAGGAATAGGGACAGTAGTATAATAACATTTATTACGAATAACATTGAAATAATGAGTTTTAAGAAAAATACAATTTGCCATGAGAGAAAGGGTATCTTACTTTCAAGTGTTAAAGAATCATTCATTTAATTACTTTATCTACACAGTGAAATTTGTAATTACCAGATGGTATCAGCACAAAAATTTAAGTAGCTTTTTCAGTTTGCCATATTCAGCATCAACTTTTTAAATGTATTTTTCCGGTACGTACCTGCTCATATTCAGAGGGAATACGAAAAACAGAAAATCCTTAACAAAAGCTTTCAAATACTGGTTATGACTGTACCATGACTCTGCTTGAAACAGCAAAGTAAAAGATCTATAGGAAGTTATTTGGAGTAACTGGCTGTATTTGTAATATTCAAAAACAGATGATTTGATATTGTATATATTTTAGTTCACAGTCCCATTTGAATGCTGGGTGTACTCATCTTCAAACACCAGTAGTTTTAATACTGCCCTTCTCTCATCCCGATGATTTCCACTGATTCATTCATTTTGCCTAGTTTTATCGGTCTTGTTTCTTGCTTTTTTCCTTTTCTATTCAATGGTGAATTATATTACTGACTGATTGCTAGGTTACATCATATTATGCTTGTATACTTCATCTTTTTTTGGTCGCAATAAAAATGTAATTATCCTGTGCACAGCAGACATGCGAATTAAACGATTTCAGATGTATCAGTGCCCGTCAGATTGGGGGTTTCCTAGCTTCACGTAAATTTGAAGACCAAAGCCTCAAAGAGATTTTCATTGTAGTTTTGGACAAGAGTTAAGAAAGTAGGACTTAACTGCCAAAATAAATCATGACCATTCATTAAAAAATCTATGCTGTTTCCATCTCGCACAATACCTGTGTCGAGAAAAATAATGTAGCAACTCATCAAAGGTATACTGTAGTTCACATGATACTTAAGAGGGTCCCGTTAAATTCATGGTTTTTGATGGTAGAAAGAAGTGATCTAGACAGGCACAAATTGACCAAGTCGATGAGTGTATAAATGATAAGTCAACAAGATGCAAGCAAGTTGTTTAATTTACTATGTAATTTTATTTTCTTTATTTTCTTTTTCTCCGATTCAGTTTTTTTACCTAATTATAACAGAAACTTTTATACCATTTCAGCGTCCGCTGAATGTAGGTAAACATGTTAATAGTGCAAAAATAATATCCTTTTTGTGCATTGTGTGCTGTATAAATGGTTGTTATACAAAAGTTATTTTTAAGGAGTTGACCTTAATTCGCTCGTCTTAAAGAACTTCTTCTTCTTCTTCTTCTTCTTCTTGTGCCCTATCGTATGACATTGGCGACCAGTTTATGCCAATCGTTTCTGCTTTCTGTGCATCGAATAACTTCAATCGCTGACATCCCACTCTATTCTACAATTCTTTGGAGAAATGTACACCTTTTGTCTTCCTCTTGCTCTTTCTCCTGCTATCTTGCCCGTAAGTGCTAGCTTTTCCATGCCGTCTTTTCTCATGCAATGTCCAAGGAACTGTAATTGTTTTTTCTTAATTGTTTTCATCAGCTTTTTTTAGTCTGCTTTAATTAAAATTTCTTAATTCGTTGAATGACTTTCCCATCGTACTCTCTTAAAGAACAATGTCCATTATTAACAAATGTCCGTTAAATAACATTTCCCTCTGGACAAGTTTGACTTTTTTAAAACATGAAATTTTAAATGTCACTTTAATTTAATACACATGACAAGTACATCTCTAAGGTTACGGAATAAAATAAAGCGGTAGGAATATTGTATTACGAGACAAAACACTTCTAGTAATCATGCTGTGTTAAAACCAAAAAAGCAGCAGTACAAGTTGGAACCATCTACAATTTGATCAGGCAAAACAAGAGTAAAAGTTAAATAATGACTTAACAACATGAGAAGAAATTATTGCTGAGGAAAAGTAGAGTGAATTCATATAATACAAGTAGTGATTTTTATAGCTTCGAATCCTTCCTTTTAATTTTACATATTTTAATTATACTCTCATCTATGTGTTTGTGTATGTAAAGGTATAATCCTTATCGGCATGGGCTTTTTGACTTCCAACAGCGATTTTGTAAGATCACAAAGCTTTGACCACTCGGAAATTCGAATTTAAAACCTCCCAGTTGTAGTACATCTGCGCGAACCACTAATCTACTGTTCGACTTTATTTATGAGAAGTACATTTTCTTGCTGAGACTTGGCTGCTGTAACCAATACTTTTTAAAGGAAATAATATTGAGAAGCGCCTTTTGATCCTAATCACGTTTTCTGCACGAATAGGTCAACTTAAAGCTAATTTACATCCCAATGCTGTGTATATTTAAGCTAGCATTGATAGCTATCATTACAGGAAGAGTAATTATTTCAAAAATCAAGAGAAGATGAAAAATTTGACCAACAATTTCACGTGACTTGTTTTTTTCAACATCTTCATCCTTTTGCAACTGTTACCCCGTTACCTCTCGTTCTGATAAACCTTTCCATGAACATTGCCTTTTTTTCTCTCTTTTGTCAGATTGTGAAACCTTAAGTCTCTGAGTGCTTTCCTTCATCATATGACTTGATTGTTTTTACGTCTAAGGTCAAATCATCTCTTCGAGCTTACTTTTTGTCTCCCTTTTTTCATAGTTCCATGCATTTAAAAGCTTTATACCTTTCATAGTTCTTGATCATAAAAAATAAGGTTGATTTAAGCTACCTTATTAAGATTTACTCTGTATATGCTTACGTGCATCACCGGCAGCAGATAACAAGATTAATTGGGAAACAAATTTATTACTATATTACATTGACAATACGCTTAAAATTAAATTAAGAACCCTTGCTTTTAAAAATTTATATTACTCTTTGTCCTTCACAGAACAATTACTTTAACTAACCGAATAAATTTTAAAACCAATGCAATCCCTAAATGGCCAAGTTGAGTTACATATGAATTGACTGTTTAAAAATTAAATGAAGAAATATTTTTAACTCAATGAAACTGTGATTTGTCTGCAAAACATTTGTCGTAAACTTCTGGTTAATGAAAAAGCGTGTTTAATCAAATAAATTATACTTAAAATCATCATATTAGTTTTAAGATCGAGAATAAGGGAATACATTTATGGTAATCAGATAAAGACTAGTTAATTAAATAATAAAAAAAGGCAGCATATGTAGCTAGGGGCCTAGAATTTAAAAGAGAAAGGGACATTGTACTACGTCTCGAAAGTGACTTTTTTCATCAACTCACCATGGAAAGTAATGGAAATTTTGAGTTGAGTACAAAAGTTTTAGTAGCTACTTGCAGTCGTACTATTACCTACATGTATAACAGTTGATAAATTTATAAAAATTCTCACATTTGTTTGGTTTCCAGAGTTGGTAAAAACTTAAGTAGATAATACTAAACACTGTTGATACAGTTTCTATCAGAGTAATGGTATTTTTATCCATGATCTGTTACCTATTTCTAATATATATCGAGTTTTATATACTCAATTTTATCCATCATCTGTTACCAATTTTTAGCACTGTGGTCAAATTTTTAACTGGAGACGGCTATTTGATTATTTTAAACGTCTCCATTTTTAACAGCATTCAAATGACCACTGTAATATTGTAATAACATCCTTTTTGATTTACCAGTGTATACAGGGTTACAGTTGCATCATGGGACTTATAGTGTAAATAATATTGCTTTGCCTTCGTTTTTCTATTGTGCCTTTGGATCTTAATGGACATTTGCAGAGCATATAAGTGCTTTTTTTTCCCACCAAAAAGGTCAGATGTTGCTCTGTCTCTTTCAAAGAATCACATGTTTTACTTTTGCTGCTGGGTGTTCAGGTTCAATGTTAAAATAACTGAAACAAATAGTGAAGAGCAATAACATGAAGTATTATTGAGTGTGTAAATGTATTTGTGCTTGAAATATAATGTATAAAAAATATTCCAATTAGATGTGAAGTGGTTTGGATAATAAGCTAGAAGACAATAACCACATGAAAGAGACATGTTACAAGTCTCGAGATACTGATAGCTGTCCTTTTAAGCACATGTCAAAAATGTCATAATGTTAAGTTTAGCTAATATTATCTTTTATTATAAAGTTTTGTTGCCAAGAGACTTTTCAAAATTTGAAACATTTGATACTGTATCTAACCCTTCCAAAAGAGAGATAATGGCAATATTCTGCCTTCAAAAATGATTGAATATTACTTGCTATCTAATCTGACTGGTAAAAAAATTTAGTAGTTATCTCCGTCTTATTTTTTAACACCTGATGAAAAATCTCTCTCTATCTCAAGTTTAAACTAGATAGTGAATTTTTCATGTAATTACATGCAGCATTGGTAAACATATTGAAGTATATTTGGTAGCTCAGCCAATTAATTCAACCAAATGAACGAAAATTTTCAACTAGATTACTGAGTCTCAATTTCATAAAATACTAAATACAATTTGAAAGTGATATCAGCTTTAGAATCTGATCAGCTAAGAGAGAGCAACTTGTTTTAGAATACCGAGCACAGGACTGATAGATGATCGATTTAAAGGACTCAGCTTAATATACGGTATGATAATAGGATTAAAAAAAGAAGATAGAACTTCATTTATTGGAACGAATGTACGCTCTTATAATTAAACGTCAAGGGAAGTGTAAGAACAAATAAATGTCTAAAAAAGAAAATATTAAAAACAGATAGCTTAAAAAAATTGATTCCTACCAAATATGGTGAATGTAGTTTATCATTTTGATAGAGTAACAGAGATATGAACCTGTTGTATATCTGATATTCTTTTTGCATTTTACTCTGAAAATTTAATTACAAGATAGGTTTTGATATAAAGTGATCAGATATCATTTGATTAATCTCTGTTGATATTCTTGGTTTCTGTATTTAGAAAGTTGAAGCTGCTGTCTAATCATTATCTAACGATGTTCTTTCTCTTTCATTTAGGGATTTCATTATTTGATATTATTCCACAGCAATTGATCCTCTTTAACGACATATAAAATTCTAATAAAATGTTGCTTTGAACTTTTCTTGTTCGAGCCCATATATCCACTTAAAATGCACAACACTTAAGAAAATTATAACAAATACTAAGCACTTTAAAAACATCAATGTCTGTGTTGTTTTAACCCAGGGCATACAAGGTTGATTTTGGTTTCTTTTTCCTGCTATGAAAGTAGTAAATCTTATTTTTATTTCAATCTTTATTTGGTTACCAAGAAAATTAATCTATTGAGGTCGAAGATCAAGTTCAATTTGAACGCCTAAAATTAATAATGCAAATATAATCGTCAACTTTTGAAATTCTTAAGTATAATCCAATTGGTGGTTAAGTACTATCAGCTGATTTAATCACTAAGCTCTTGGCTGGGAAAGAGTCCTAAAGTGATCGTTAAACCAAAAGGATTCTAGTTTTTAATAAGAAGGTCTTCAAGATATATTGTAGCAAAGCAAGACATCATATTGCCATTATAAATGAATAAATATGGGAAGAAGCCTTCTACTGTCGGCAGCTTGTAGAGTTTTTACGAACAACACTCATCATTATCAATCGAATGAATATTTATTTCTCAGCTCTAAAATATTTCCATCACTGTTATGCTCAACAGTCCACATCCTTCAGGGTATTATTTCCATTTAGTAAGCTGTAGAGTGAGCACACCAAGATTAGATTTTTGTTGATTTGCAGGATTTCGCACTTACAAGGGTTTCTTTTTGTCTTCTTACCTCTGTTGTTTTTAATTATGATTCGTCAGTTTCATCATTGCCAATGTTTTGCACACCAGTACTTGTCTAGCAACTATATTATTCATCGTGACTGCTTTTTTATATATTTTGTACCATACATTATGTTGACATCCTCTGTTACTTCTTCCAACCAGCCTAAATCCATGCTCACATATCATAATAACAATAATAATATATTTTCGGTAAATGATCAGTCATTGGTACTTTCTATTTCCCCGGGATACTGCGAGGTCATAATGACACCTCCAATTTGAAAAATAATTTTATAGATACCTTCAATGAAAAACCCAAGCAGTGGAAACAAAATTAAAAAGAAGAAAGGCAGCAAAGTACAGAAAGATACAGGTGCTTAGCTTCCCCCACTCAGGGTAAAGATGGCTGCAATGGATCGGCCAGGAATAAGGGTCTACTTGCGATCTTAACAAAATAGCCCAGAAAATGATGTAATGCTTGTTAAATTCAATTTCCTTTTGTCATATTTTATTAATTTTTGTATGGGATCAAAATATGTAAATTGATCACTTACAGTCATTTACTCAGTAATCTCTTAGTCATTTCATCAGCTTGCACACACAACATATATATTATATTATATAATATAATCAGATGTACGAGTAAGAAAAACTCTAACTTTACAGTACTCAGAGTTTCATGTCTTTCACAATCTTCAGCTGTATACAAATAATCACTTGAAAAAATTGTGAAAGACATGACACTTTGAGTACTGTAAAGTTAGAGTTTTTCTTATTCGTACATTTGATTATATGATAGCTCCTACGTTTTAATGTGGTAGAGCACTGTTGCTGATGACATTTCATATTCATTTGTTAATATATATAAAGATAGGTAAGTGGTTTCATGAATCTTAATGATTGAAGTACTGCTTACTGTTGTAGTAGGAACTATGTGAGTGAAATGACTTCCGTCGTTATAGATATCAATTTTCTAACACCTTACTGAATGATAGTAAACTACGTAAAGTATATTCTAGGAAAACTACCTTGAATTAATGTGAAATCCAAGAGGTTGAATTTATTTTAGTAATTTTTTAATGCAATATGAAAACCAGTTACCATAATCCTTTTTTAATCATAAAATTGTAACCTGCAAACTAGCAAATACTTCACAAAAATGACACGGGGCAGCTGTTCTCATCTTCTGAATTCATAATCCTGCACGTGCAGGTCACAAAAAGGGTATTTCTGTTACTTCACAGTATCATTTTGAAGAATTATTCTGCAAATGTTTTCTGAGTAGCTCATTTTTAGGTTGACTGGACTGAAATAAAGATTCTTTACTGTGTGATTCTAAGTGGGGGTAATAATGAACATGCCGATAAGCTTTTTTAGTCCAAACTCTGAACCTTTTAATTACGACAGAATGTAGGAATGACGTGTTTGAGACATAATACTGTGTGATTGCTTTGAGTGTTCTATTCAATTTGAAGTAATTGGTGTCCTGATAGGCAGGCTCAATCATCTCAGCAACACAAAGTCAGAAAAATGTTGTATCAAAGAATACATTGCCCTTCCAAAGAGTTTTGTCATTAAGATCGTTTAGGGGATTTCTTTTGTAATGCCTGAAACTGATCATGATAAAATTGAGATTACAGACGCCGACTGTTCAAAGAGTTGGCAAAATAGAAGGGTTTACAGTACTGACATCTCTTTTCAAATATTTCCTTCGTATTTTGTATTTCAAAATTTAATTCATTACGCTTATAATACGATCTTTCAAAACAGTATTATTGCTTGGAAAGTAATATGGGTGGTTTCATTAAAGGAAAACTGCAAAAGCAAGCAATAGACAGAATGTTGATAGAATTTTTAAAAGCCGCTAGTCATTAAAAATTTCCTTTTCAATTATTGCATATTTATTACTCTGAAATCGCTTCCTGGTGCTGACAACTTTAATTCAAATAAGACTATTTTCACGATGTGTTATAAACTGTGGAGATTGTTTCAATCTGACCAGAATTAGGAAGCTCGAGTTGTATCACTTGCATTGGTTAAAATATCTTACGAATGGAAATCAACCTGTTATAGATGAACACTTGAATGCTAAAACAATCCTCCTTAACCAATATTCATCACTGACAAAAAAGAGTGAATTTCCTAGAATCCAGGCCTCAGTGTAAAAATTAATTAACATCTTACTGAATGCGGCTTCTTTTTTATCATTTTGAAATATTTTATCAAACAGACTTTGGTTAGTGTTATAAGTAGTCTTATATTATGAGAGTTATTATTGCTTTGAATACATCGTAGCAACGAAACTTAGAAAAAATTAACCAGTAATAAGAGCCAGGCTTTAGCCAACCAGTAAGAAAGATAAAGTTTATATATTTCTTGGGAGTAAGATGTAATAAAGATTTTTAGTTTGGCAGTAAAATGGAAAAAAATATTTTTAATCATAGTGTCCGATATCCAGAAAATATAAGGGATCATAACAAATTTGTAGGACTTGACACGAAAAATTCATTTTCTTTCTTGAGGCAATCAGGTGACATTAATAATTCTCTTTATTCAATACATGAAAATAACCAAAATTTTTTCAATGAAGCAATTAATGATAGGCATTTTTATCAATGAGTATTCATGAAAATGTCAAATTTCAAGGCTACTTAGTTATTCTTGATAACAGCAAAGTCCAGAACGATTTCAGCCCTGTAAACAAGGTAATTTGTGAGCAAAATAAGTTCTATCTACACTATTGTAAACACACGAGTCATACCTTGTTAAAGTTTGAAAACATTGACTTCATTTTTCAGGTATAATATATTAAAATGGTAAAATGTTAAGGATTAAGAAGTAGCCGTTAACTCGCGAAAACCTCCTCAAATTATCTAAGGAGGAGATAAATCTTAGTTATTTTTCAGAACATGCTGTTATAAGCAACTTTTTATCTTTTTCTACCTAACAATGTCAGATATTGTTTCTATTTATCATATCTTAGTTTTTATTGCCCGTTAAATCTGTCTTTACGGAAGGTAGAAATTTGAAATGTACAATTAATATTTGATGCTCAGGGTTTCTACAATTGCACACGAGAGTAAACGTTATGCCAGACCATTTGAAAATGCAAGATTTATTCTTAAAATATATCTGAAAGTTAAAGGAATAATAACATTCAAAAGTGAATTTACCTATTTTAAACACAAATCAAATACCAGATTTCTATAAGAATTCTCGCAGAATATTTCTGTGATTTACAGTGGAGTATATTGGCTAAATACCTCCATGAAGCAAGTTGAAAATATAATAAATATTCCCTTGCTTTTTGATGCTCTCTCATCTAAAATCTTTCACATAAAACAAAACAGAATTTCAAATTTAACATAGACATAAACATATTCGTGGCATGAAAATAAATAATGACCTATTTTATTTAACGTTTTCACTTAATCACATTACAAAAAACAGCCAAGACAATTAATTGTATTTCCATCAGAAAACACTCAACAATCACTCTGCTATTTCCTCAAAGTAAGCTCTTAACAGAATTAATTGAACTTATATATATCGGTACAGATTTAGTTACAATTACAATTACTTACCGATCTTATTGGCTGGTATCCATACGAATATAGCATCCTGTTCATATGTAGGAAAGTGGAATATTCTCAGTTACTAATAATCGGTCCTCATTTACAACTATTCCGTTTCATCAAATCTACTTTTCGTTCTTGAGGAGACAGTTGGAAACTGCAGCCTCAGAAGCAATGCAGCCATCTGTTTCGCATAATTACAACATGATAACTTACCAATACAGTATATCTTTGTGTTCTTTCCTGGTTCAAATTCTGTTGGTGTCAAATAGGTCGTAAACTCTCCATTATGCGAAACATTAAATATTCTGCTTTGCACAGTTGGAAGCAATTCAAGTTGTGAATTTTTTGATAGTGAGCAAAAATAACAGACATAAAACCAGTGTTGATGGATGTTTTGGTTAGGACGGGGGAAACGCCTGCCAAGTAAACCTCAATTGTCATCTTTGCAAACCACTGGCACAGACATACCAATAAACCATCTTCCTGTCATCCTCAATATCTTTAGTTTATAGTATGATATTTCAGGAAACATTTGGATTATAAAGCTTGTGAAATTATTACAGCAGAAAACTGCTAGTGGTTGTTATTCGTTTTATAAGATCCCGCCTTGTAAGTGGTTTTACGATTCAACTGAAATCACCTGCTCTTGTAATAGCCATCTGGTGCAAACAAAGCTTGATCATTCAATAATGCTAGTACTGATCACAACGATTTATAGAACTCAAACAAACCCCATCCTGATAACTTAAAATGAAGATTGAAACTTAGTAAAACCATTTTGTTTTCCCTGCCAGATTTTTAACATTTTAACTGAATATAATATAAAGAAAGACTTTTCATTTAGATCTTATTGAATGACATGAGGTCCTGATTAACATCCTTTGCGTTTTCAAATCGGAAAATGAACATTGACGGATACCGTATCAAAGGAAATAATCTTCAGGTGTAAAATTCTCTCTAGAGAAACCGTCAGAAGTCGATATTTTAGTTTTGTCAAATTATGACTAATTATACCAAATAATAACCAGAGAACACAGTGTGAAGCAACCATTTTCCTAATTGATATATAAACGTTTGTTGTTGAATATTTCAAGGACATATAACAAGCTTTGTGATCAGAAATTGAACAGGAAAAAATTTGATACACATTTTAATGATACTACAAATGGTTATACACAGAACAAGCAATAGGAAGCTCTTGTGTTTTAAACATGATGTTCGTTCAGGTAACAATTGCAGCTTTTATTAAAATCAACTAGCAGGGTTTCATCATATGCGAATTTTCTTGTGTAAAATTCTTACATTTAGCACAGTCCATAAGTAAACTGTCCTATAAATAACGCAGTTTAATACTTATGGTTGTAAACTTTACTATAGATGAATTAACCTTGCTCTAGAAAGGTCTACTAAGTCGTTAGATAAGCAGTCTTGGCATAGATAGGTCCATTAACGTAAAAATATAGCTACACATGCATTTATCAATTCCTTACGCTTTTTTAAGCTTGTCATAAAGACGCAGCCTGTAAGTAAGCCCTGCATTTGAAAAGCCAATCAAATTGTAACTTTTAAATTTGGTAGTCTATCCATTTATTGTGCTTTTCAATTTGCCGTAGGTAAAATTATCCATTTATAAGCCTTTTCATGGATACTTTACCAAGTGAACACATCACAGGTCGTACCACTATACATACACCACTTAAATCCTCATAATTTCTACCTTGCCATAGACTAGACCATAAATGGGTAATCCTCTCTGTAAAGAAATTAAAAAATCCTTACGAATGTCTATGGTTATCTGCATGTAAGTCGTTTTATTGGTAAGTCTGCCAACTTCTTAGACTTTAACTTGGCCATGAACAGGCACGCCCAGCTTTAGGTAAGTCAAGCAAATCCTTAGAATTTCGACTTGCATTAGAAAAGCCCTTCTTTAGTACACATAGATTAAAGTAGGTGGTCAAATTTTGTACGTGACTAAGGTTCCTGTTTTAAATTGTTTGATTTATTTTTGTTGGAATTATATCTTATTTGTAAAAAAGATAAGATTAATAAAAACTTTATTTGGTAGAGAACATGGTGCTATATTTAATGTCATCTGTTTATTAATTCTTCAGAAAACTGTTGCCACCATATGGAGTTCTGGAGCTTACACATGCCAAATTATGATAGTTCGAGATAAAACGAGATCCAAGTTACTTCTTATTCAGAAATATTGTACTTTAATTCTCATTTTTCTCCCCACATTTCAATATGTATTGTTTCTCGAATAATTTATACCCTTTTAATGACCGGTTTCCAAAAGGTTATAATTACATATATAATATAATAAAATAATCAATTGCTATTACAGACCTTAAAAATTGAAGTTGAAACCAAATCCAGGTTGTGTAGTGGTGATTATAGGGTAAGAATTCTATGCTGATCATCTTTTGAAACATTTCCCCCCTTTTTAAGCATTGTACCAAAAATAGAAAGTTAAGAGTTTAACGTTGTTGTATCAAGAGTTTTTTGAGACGAAGGCTGGAACAGCGGAAGAGCTTAAAGACACAATTGCTGCGACACTTCCCACATTTAGCCCTTGTCCTGACCATCGTCAGTGATAAAGCATTCTCCCAAAATTTAAATTATTTTGATGCATAGCTTTTTATTGTTGTTCTTAGCACTTGTAAACCTTTCGAATCAGAAATATTGTATTTGGATATGGGCCATGATTAGGGTATGATACCCTGCTTTGTCAGTAATTTGATTCCATGCGTCAGTCAACCTTTTTATGCCAATGTAATAATCCTATTTGTCACTGTTCTCTTTACTTTCTATACTTGCCTTTTATGAAGCCTTTTGTACCTTGAAAATCTTTTCTCATCCTCTTTTTAATAAATTAGGCTATGTCTTCTTCCCATTTCTTTAATCTTCTGTTATGATTCACCTCTCAGAGTCGTCTTATCTAATTAAGTTTCAGGGTAATAACGCATTTTGCTTGATATCATGCTTCTCTGGGGTAAACATTTTGTAGAAATTTTATATAGTACCAACTAGGTTGTTCTTCTCTTTATCCACAGAAGACTAATTAGTTTGTAATAAGAGAACATCTCAAAGGCTTAGTTTGTTTCCCTCTTTTTCTGTCAATGTCCGTGACTCATAACGGTATGCTTGTACAACAAGGAGAGTGTGACGTGGAAACCGTACTCTCAACTAGTTTGACCTTGCTATGGTTTTCTGGATGTTAATTATTGTTAACTAACACATTAAACTCCTTTTTTGTATTTCCGCACCGTGATTAAAAGATTTACATAAAAGGAGAGAATGTCATAAATAATAATAGCTTTATTGGAAAGTAAAATAAAACAAATAGACTTTAAGATTTAACATAAAAAATTATACTACTTCTTGTTACCTAAGATACACTTGACTTACATCTGCTCTTTCAAAACGTTTTTCGAATAGAGAAGTGTTTTGTTTACGTTTTTGTGCTATTTTCTGGTTTTTCTGATGGTTCAATGTTTTTAAAATACTTACTTACATTAAAGTTTTATGTAAGTCTTACAGTTTTTGAGTGACAGTGGTTTATTGCTGGTTGAGTCTTTTAGTTTAATGTTTTTTCACAAGATGGGAAGTGCAAAAGATATAACGCCTGACATCGGGCTGAAGCCCACAACATTGTGATAAATCGTCCCCAACTGATAGTAAAAATTTGCTTCATAGGAAACGCTTAATTAGCTAATTTCCCATTAATTGGCAGAGCTACTTAGCTATAGATACATAGCTTAATTAATATAAAACGTTGCATCTTCATGCGAGGATTAATATGATAAGGATATTTTCCATAGCAGAAAAATGATTTGGTCTGAAAAATACTCTACCTTTAAAGGCTAATACATTTTCACAGGTGTACTTTATAACATAGACTCGTTTGCTTCAAAGTAAATACACACAATGGTTCTTCTATTCTATTGCAAATGAAGAGCAGAAACTAGAAATTAAAGGGAAAACTAACAAAACTTAAATTGATTTTGTTTCAGCTAGAGCGCCAGAAAAACTAATTATATATTTGCTAATAGCTTTTACCTAATCGTAGATCCCATGTTTTAATTTGCTTCTTATAAAAGATGTGTAATGCATCAGACGTCTTTAACTTTTTGCGCAAAATTGTTCACTATTGCTTTTAGAAAGCTTTGAGACAAAAACCGAATCATTTGTGTAACGATTGTCGAAACAAAATTTAACATAACAATGGTGATAAAGCTGGTAACTTCAAAAGGAGCACATTCTGGCAAGAAAATTTTAGGCTTTGCCTGTCAATTTTTTACATTTGCATTTATTTTTCTCTCACTGGTATGAGAAGTATGAAAGCGAGTAATTTTAAGAAATTAGCATATGGAAATGAGCAACTCACGAACTCATTTTCTGACTCCATCAGATATTGGCAAATAAGTATCAAAACACACGATGTTTTTGACCCACTTCATTGACACAATACTACAGTAATTTGAATTTACTTATAAATATATATATATATATATATATATATATATATATATATATATATATATATATATAAAACTGCTTCGTTTCTCGATTTAGAGTGTCAAAATGTTTTTTTCAAGATTGCTTTCAAAATATTGACCCTACTTTTCCCTTTTCCTATGGGCAACGTTCAGGGGAAATTATCCTAATTCCAAACTTTAGTTATAAATATACTGACTCAGCAACTTATTTTGTTCAAATTAAAAAAAAAATTAAAAAAAGTGCGATGCAGACCCAAGAAATTATGTGCTATGTTCCTTTAGAAGTGATCATTAAAATATGCTCTAAAGTACNATATATATATATATATATATAAAACTGCTTCGTTTCTCGATTTAGAGTGTCAAAATGTTTTTTTCAAGATTGCTTTCAAAATATTGACCCTACTTTTCCCTTTTCCTATGGGCAACGTTCAGGGGAAATTATCCTAATTCCAAACTTTAGTTATAAATATACTGACTCAGCAACTTATTTTGTTCAAATTAAAAAAAAAATTAAAAAAAGTGCGATGCAGACCCAAGAAATTATGTGCTATGTTCCTTTAGAAGTGATCATTAAAATATGCTCTAAAGTACTGAACCACGAAAGCAAGTCACCGCCTATCCCAAAAGGTGTTTTTGTAGAAATAATGAATTTGGCAATTAAATCAGTTGAATTTGGCTTGCAAACTATTATGTACCAAAAACAGCAAAACAACATTGTGGTTCGTTCGCACGTGTTTCTGTTCGTGGCTGTTGAAAGAATTTCTTGTTGAAAGCAATACATCTAGAGATTAATAAGAAAACTGATCCTGGACTTGCAGAAGATATTATGAGGAAGTGCTTTATGAATATTAGCAGACACAAGAATAAATCAGTTGGCTTACTTAAAAAAAAGTACTTTTAAGTGTTAACAAAATCACGATTTAGACAATCTTCAATGACAGATTTATCTTTATGCGCAAAATTAATCACCATAAGATTAAATCACCGATCGTTCTGTGCAGTCTGACGAATTTGTGTCCACTTGTATCAAACAGCGCCATGTTATCGTCTAAATTTGACGAGAGATGTGTTTCCAAGAGTGTTAAATTAAATATCTTAGGATTTCGTCTACGGATATCACAAATACCGTTAAAGCAAGTAGATAATCCTTGAGTATTTAAGTGAGCTATCTTGAAGACTGTTGTGGTACGTATATTTCTCAAAATCAAGGTGTAACACTCCTCTGGACCTGGACATTTCTCGATATCTCCAAAACTCATCAGCAGTAAACCTGATAGGGTCTAGACCAGTATGACCTAGTGATCAACCAAAAAAGGCGGAAGCCTCTCAAAGTCAAATTCCGTCATGCTGTCATTAAAGACACTGACACATATGATTATCTTGGTAGCCTGATTCATCAACCAATCAACTTGAACAAAAACTTCGATAAGCTTTTCGAAAAAACTTCCAAACGCGTTCGTTTGCGACAGAGATTCTGTCAAATCTGAACCGCAGAGGCTGCAGAAAAAGTCTTTGACATTGTAATAGCACCCTCGGTAACATATTGCTTTCTAGTGAAAATGTTTCATTAACTCGAATACAATAGCCTTCGTTCACTTCACTTGAAGACCATGCCTCGACAATAATCCATTAACTCATATGGACAAGAAACTTGTCGATAAACCATCGAAGATTCGTCAAATCCTGCCTGGCTCTGCACAAATACATTAACGACACTTGCAACGCTATGGAAAACCTTTTTGAACTTAACAAACACAATCTTTGTATACAAAGTAAAAATCTTGCTGAAACTATTTAAGATCAACCTCGAGCTGGGCAGACAATCACTCTCTCTCTCTTTCATCCTGGGAAGAAACTATACAATGCTCTATAGATTACTCTCCGAAAAGAGAAAAAGTTTTTAGATATTAAAGGCATTCTGAAAACTCATGCATTCTAAAAATTTCTAGCTATAGCACCTGTAGAAAGTTGTTTGCTTTTCTTTTCTACATTTTAGTTATACAATTTTATAGACATGCTGTACAGCTTTTAAACACAATTAATTTTCGGAAAATATTAGTATTTTTAGGTTTCTACTTTTATTTCTCTGTATACATAACAGGTTCCATATTGATAACAGTTTTTGTAAATACAGAAATAATGTACCTGTTTTAAAACATTAGAAATAAATGAATAAAAATTGACTGTATAACCATAGACCTATCACTGGGTCCAGCTTTGGCTTATATTTTCTTAGGTTGTTCTGATAAACAATTTTTCAAATCACCCAAAATCTATATGTCCTCAGATATTACAGATTCGCCAATTACACCAGGCTAAATTTGAAAATCAACACGAAAACACAATGTTGTTGATTTTAAGAATTGTTCTTAAAATAAAAGTTTGTTCACAACTAGTTATATGTTTTCAATTGTTTTCGACATCCAGTCACAGAAGGTGGCGGATTTTTTCGAGCCTCTCTTTGTTTTCCATATTGATGAAAACTCACTTGTGTTTTCCTATTCTTGCGTTTTGACCCTGTCGAGTGCCAGTGAAATAGGTTTTCTACCAAAATGAACGTCATTTTAATTACAATATTTATTTTTTTGTATCTGTTTCTTTCCGATAATTATCAAGCTTGAATTTTTCATTCATATGAAAAGAGCCACATATAATTTTATAGGTATTGTCGGCTTTTTAGATTTGTTAAAGAGTTACTCTATACATTAGACTAACAAAAACAAGAACAAAATCATACATGCAACTACTTTTATATTTTGATTGATACTCTTCACGTTTCGTACTGAGAAAATCAGTTAGTAAGCTTTTAAACCAATAACCTTACAGTACAGGATGATTTGGGGCGCTTAGGCACGACATCGTTCCAATTCATTTTTGACCAGTGTCAATACCAAACTATAAAGATGCATAACTGCATGATTTTTTGATAGAAAATATTTAACTTGTATATCGTCTCCAATACTTCTCGTCTAATAAGTGGTTTAGTTCAACAATATCTCCTACACCATAAATTGTGAAATGGGGTGATGTGGATGGTAAAATTGATATTAAAACTATCAAGGTTGCATAGAAGTTTTTTTTCGAGTGTCTTGTGTTATTTCTGTTGTAATTAATATGTACTGCTTTATGACAGTTTAAATGTTACCACATTTTGAGAACATATTCTTTTTAACTTTTCCCTATAATTTGCTATTCAATAATTCATGAAGGGAGGTGCCAAGTATACGAAGCTCTGGGTAGAAAAGATGTAATTTTTCTACATTTTATACAGGAAGCAAAAACAAGTCTTTGTTGAAATACGATCTGGTGCTTTCAAAAAGAAATTTTCTCAGGGAAGAGTTGAATACTTGTTTTTCTTATCTGCTGCATTTTAGCTGGTTTTAGCTATTTATGGTGGTCTTTTGCAAGGAGAGGTTTCTGTGAAAAGAAGGTTATTTGGGTATAAGTGTATAAATATGTAGAAATTATGATAAGCGTTTTAGCGTGTACATAGACACGCGGTTCATATATTTCAACTTCGCAACATAGCCTCTGAAACAATGAAGACTCTTTGCATGGAAACCTAAGCAATGATAAATTTTTACTTTTAAAACTGAAACTACTGTAGTTTCTCGCAGAATGCAATGATTTTCTATGGAATTTTAGAAAGGGGTTGGTTTTATGTCATTTTTGACGTATAAGCACTGAGTATTTACCTCTTGGTGAACTGTTTTTGTTCTAAAAATTGAGTTGTTCTGGCGCTCGTAGTAACTTTGCCCATACATATTAGAGATGAAAGGTTTCCCTTGCTATTTTTCGAAAGGTTACTAAAACATCGTTTTAGGAATTCAGAAAACCAAAGCTATTATGTTTATAGTATTGACTATGATTCAGAAATCGATTCCCTGTTTAGTTTTCATATATGTAAGCAGATTTCTTGTTACCAAAACAAAGGTAGACGAAGTAAGTTATTGTCCAGCTACTACAATTATTGAAGCATACGTCTTATCAGCTTATTGGGAAAAGGCGAAGTTTCTCATTAGCTATTAAAGTAATTTAATAAACAACTTAATTGCTGGTGGAGGATTTTCCTGCTGGAAACATTGACAATAACGACTCTCCAGTCTTTCCTGTCGTCTGCTCTGTAAATACGTACGAAGTTGCTGATGTTGTTACGGACAAAGTTACTTAGACTGCTGATGTGTTTCACTCATTACATTATCTACGACGAACGTACTTGCTTTGTATTTTTACCGTTAACATTAATTTTTCTAAGCTGTTTCTTTTTATGATACATTTAAGCATCTTAAAAAGTACTAGGAAACCGTTTGTAAGTATATATGCATGTGTATGTGTGTGTGTGTGTGACAGAGAGAGAGAGAGAGAGAGAGACTTGGAGTTATAGAGGCGTAAAAGTCTTTAATGTCCAGTTGTGTGAATGTGCATGATCAAAAATCATCAAAAAGCACAATAACATCATCAGCCCCAAAACAATAACAACAAACCAATCCTGTAACTGCAGAACAAAAAGTCAATGCCCTCTTCCAGGAAAATGCACTACACCAAACGTCATCTGCAAGGCAACAGTATCATTGGCACCACCCACAGGAACACCAACAACACCTAACATCGAAAAGGCATACACAAGATTAACCGAAAGGCCTGAAAACACAGATACTTTCAACATAAATTATCATTCACCCACAGTAATTACAAACACAGCACAGCACTATCCAGTTTCGTATGGGAAGCAAAGGAAAAAACCGGAAAAGCACCCGAAATATCTTGGCCTATCCTAAATTCAGTCCCTCATTACAGCAACAGCACAAAAAGATGCCTCCTTTGTCTCACTAAAAAACTGACCATTATAACATACAACATCAAGAAACAACTTCTCAACAAAAGGTCAGAACTTATTTCAAAATGTCGAAAACAAATTCCTCCTCCGCAACTTCATACCTAATGACTAACCGCATGGGACCTCCTTTCCTTATCAAACAGCCGAACACCTATTTACCCAAATTAAAAGTAAATCACTCTTTAATAATTTTAAACCGTATTCACACGAGACTTCCTTTCTTTCTTCCTTTCTCAGAATATTAACGCATTGTAATACGTTACCACCTGTAACTTTTATTATTTTTGATGAGCCGCCTACTTTAGTTGTTAAAAAAAGCTTGTACAGTATTTGTAGCATTATTGCCTTATGATCAAAATATCGTGAAACTATTAGTTGCAATCACAGTTCTTATTTTTCGTGTTTTACCTTTATGCATTGAGCACTTTTTGATACGAATACACAAAATTACACAAATATACATATATATACATATATATATATATATATATATATATATGTGTGTGTGTGTATAGACCTGCCGCTAATAGTACTGTTTAGCAACCAGCTGAGAGTCCGATTCAGTCGAAGCAATGGAAAAAACACAGTGTTTTAAGGATAATGCTTCCATTGATGAAGTGTGAGAGTCTGTTGATGTTTGTGTATGCGACTGTGTATATTTGTCACTTTTTTTCTTTACCGTATGGTTAACACTGCCGTTCTTATCACAATATCAACTCAATTTTTTACGAAAACTGACATGGGTGAATAAAAAATGTCTTGACATCTAGGCAATGCTGGTTACTTCCATCGTTTTGGAACTTTGCTGAAACTGATGATAATGACTGGAATCAAATAAACTGGGCTACTTGCTGAATTAATAGTATTCTCGTCAATTTTTAGTTGAGATGTACTTTAGAGATATGGTAATATGTACTACTACATCAAGTTAAATTGTTTCTTGTTTTTAAAGGGTAATTTTTTAATTGTGAAAAGTCTTGTTTAGCAAGATGTAAGGGTTTTCTTGTATTTACTTCCTCGCAAATTTTGATATTAATAATAGGAAGTAACTAGACGTGTAGGAAGGCTTGAAAAAATAATGGGTTTAAAAACTTGGGTGTACTTTTTCCTCAGTTACACATAATCAAAGTTACTGTACTCAAACTATTTGAATATAAAAACTTAAGGCTACGTCAAAAAAGAGAGGCTTATGAAATTTTTTCTGCAGCCAAAAAGGCATCGTAGAATTTGTTAAAAAGACAGTTCGATATGACTCATATTTAAATATAAATATTTTTTTAATCCTAAATGTGGCTGTTAGGTACTGTCTAAAGCAATTAGTTTTGTCTGGCTTGTGATATTAATACTATTTTTAAACAGCCAGGAAATACCATTGTTGTTACCAAGCTAAGAATATGACAGCAGTGAAGCTTGTTGGATAAAGGAGCTTGCTTAAGTTTTAGCTTGGTTTTCAGACAGGAAAAAGTGAGATTATGTGGATATAAGTACTCAAGATATTCAGTTACTTGCAATGTGCTTGGCAATATTGTATTTGGGACAGCTATCTTGTCGTTTATATCAAAGTAAGCTATACACTATTATTTGTGATATAATTTATAGGAGGAGAAATAAATTAGATTAAGTGAAGATATCGCAGGGTTTAAAAGTTTGTCTCTTCTTAGCAGGGTAAAAGCAAAGCGTATAGTTATAGTTACTGGGTCTACTTTTTACTTTTTAAACAACAAAAGAATTCGACTGGACATGTCTGTTTTCAAATTAAGGCTTATTTTTTGTATGAAAAACGAAATCACATTGTCATTAGTTGACTTTAATTTTACATATATGTATGAAAATACTTAACAGTGGTGTACATTATTCAAAAATTACTTTTGACGTATTCATTGGGCATTTTCCACAACCTGTACAACGAGCTCTCCATGTGAATCCTGTTTTTTGTAAGGCAAACAACTTTCTCTTGATTAAGAGAGCTTTGTGTTTTGGTAGTTTTCATAAATGTCCAAGACTTTAGGTTAAGTAAATTATGAATTTGGGAACAAACAGTGTCTGGCTTAGAAAGCCTACAAACAATTTAATGAAATCTGAAAAATAATATGAGCAAAGTTTTAAAGATGAACATTTTTAGGCTACAGGACGAGACAAGTCTTTTGTACGGATTGGAAACAGGGAGTCAAAACATCAAAAGCATTTAGCTTACAGTCTTGCTTTGTTGCTTTAAAATCATCCACTCCCACTCTAAAATGTATATAAGATAATTTCCACTTTATACCATTTCACACAGACAAAAAGTACAGTTCACATCTCACTGTTATCGTGCAGTGCTAAAGTGGTTTACTTTCTCTTCTCTAGGAAAAACACGGTCAAGACAGACTAGCTTATTTCGGTGTCATTTTTTGGTACACAGATATAATTGTTCAGGATCCACTTGGAACAATAGAAAGCTGAGGTTTCAGGAAGTAAGCTGTAGAGTCCTTCTTGGCAAGACCATAAGATGATGACGATGAGTATAGGCACTTGACAATAGGGTTAGTCAGTACTGAGGATTTATAAAAGGGTACTTCCCTATAATTGCCTTTAAAATGTTCTTCCTGTATGTTTAGACAACCAAATTGATATTTTCAAAATATGCAGTAAATGCCTCTTTAAAGCAGCTAATTATGTATAGGTTATTCAATTACTTTCTTGAAATAAATAATAATAATTATTATTATTTCTACTTCATGTAGTAGTACAGGTATTGTAGGTATTGCAAGAATCCTTTTCAAATTTGGAAAATTCCTTCAAATGGAATTTTAGTCAATCCCTTAACTGTTCGATTTGTTACTCATTAGAAACTCTATTTTGTATGGTAGCTGACTGCAAAACGTTCTCTAACAAAGGCCAATACACCTGGCCATACCTCTGCTCTCTTTTTGCTAAAATCCTAAGGGTGTCTTGAGTTTATGCTGAAATACCTAGCTTCTGATCACCTGGTACCATTACTGGTGTTACTTTCTGCCCCGATTTGCTTCTTATTACCAACGACACACAATTTTTGTGGTGGAGTTTGATTGTTGCTTTCAAAACGATATTGAAGCCAATTCTAAACGCAGATGGAGTAACTATGATTTGCTCATTGACAGACCTAAACCAAGACACTCCAGTTTCACGGCTTTAAATTTTTCCATTAGTTGCATTGAAAAGTTTGGTCATTCTTGTGACACAAAAATGTGCATCTCTTTACGCACAAATGCTACAAGCCAGCGGTAGCTCATCTCAATATTCCCACCATCATAAGTTGCTGCAATTCCTTTATTTTCTGTCGTCGCAACAAGCCATGGGATAATCGTGGTCTTCTTGCCCAAAAATATTGCAGGAAGGATTGGGAATATTATGACGCAATACACTTAATGAGCTATTGTATGAAGAGTTACTTAGAAACTATTAATAAATAATTTTAAAGAAGGAAGACTGAGGTCAGAAATTGAAATCAGCAAACAACACTTCGCTATTATGCCAGGACGCAGCATCACAGATACACTGTTTCACCACATACGAGAAACGCCCCATATCAGGAGACTGAGAGACAAGATGAGGGAGTCAAGACTTCGCTGGAATAAGCACATAGTAAGGTGAGATCCAGATTTTTCAGAAAGGAGGGTACTGAGTTATGAAGTCCCTGGTGGGAGGCGAAGAGGAAGGCCGAGGAACACGTGGAAGGACGTGATTGACAGAGATATGGAGANAAGACAGAGTAGGTAGCTTTGAACAGAAGCTAGAACGATAAAATATAGCTTGGAGGGGTAGAAATCTTTAGAGGGAGAGAATTGAAGTACCCGGGGTCAACTCAGCAAACAAATGGTAACTATGAAAGAGAAGTAAAGCGGAGAATCCAGGCCGGTTGGGATAGTCGGAGGAAGGTAACAGGGAACTTTGCGAGAGGAAAATATCACCACGGATGAAGGGAAAAAGTTACAAGACTGCAGTACACCCAGCTCTATTATATGGTCTGGAAACTGTTGCAACCACCCTGTGGCAAGAAGGTGGGCTAGAAGTGGCTGAAATGCGCATGATGAAGTGGTTGCTAGGTGTGATTTGAGTAGACAGAGTTCTTAAGGACCACATACGAGAAACGCCCCATATCAGGAGACTGAGAGACAAGATGAGGGAGTCAAGACTTCGCTGGAATAAGCACATAGTAAGGTGAGATCCAGATTTTTCAGAAAGGAGGGTACTGAGTTATGAAGTCCCTGGTGGGAGGCGAAGAGGAAGGCCGAGGAACACGTGGAAGGACGTGATTGACAGAGATATGGAGACTGTTGGTGTGAGGGGTGCTGGTGTGACGAAAAGAGCAGGATGGAGACGGCTGATCTGCGGCGGAGACCCCTAAAGGGATATAGCCGAAAGACAAAGAAGAAGAATAGCTGTAAAGAAAGAAGAACAACACAAAATAGAAACAAAAAAAGGTTATGATAAAATATATTAAAGAGAACTTTATAGCTGATAAAGAAACAAGGAATGCTGTATTTGCATGTAAGGACATCATTGGAGATCAGTCCAGGTAAAAATGATTACTTTGGATCGAGAAATTTCAAGCACTGGAAGGATTTTACATCAAAATATTGAAACTTATCCTGTAATGGTGATTTATCTTTAAAACTAAATGGAAAAAATCTAAAAGAATTAAATGTCTGGATTAAACTTTTTTCTCTAAACCTCTTATAGGGCACATCTGCTGAAATCCCATTTTAGTTACTTTATGTAATTAGCTTCTAGCAATTCACTTCAGCGGTACCATATGACTGAAAATTAGCCAGAGTGACACCGTTTCAGAATATCAATCCTGTTGTAAAACTAGACTGACATATTTCTTATCCCCCATATAAAGGTCATGGAACAAGGCGTTCAGAGACACCTAATGGGGTTCTTTGAAGAAGAAAAACTGAGTTTACAGGCTCAGTAATAATGCTAACGTAGTATCGTAGTATATAGGCCAAGCTTACTATGTTATCTTTAACTAGATTTGATTGAAACTAATTAGTAAATGGAGACACTTTTAAACTACAGACATAGCAGTCGATATTGTTATTATGATCGTCTTCATTTGTTTGGTTACTGTATAATACTAAAACGTACCTACACAGAGTCAGCAAGAAATCAAATTCAACCACTGGTACATCGCCAAAATCGTTTTTAACAAAAGTAAAAGGATATTCAGACTTTATCCTCATTAAACATGGGAACCGAAAATCTATTTATTCGTACATGAAGTTATTACAATGAATACCCAACTAATTCTGTATACACGACACCACGAAACTAGCGATATTTATGAATATATTGCGTAAGCTGTTACAATATTTCCTATTTTCATGCTACGACCAGAAGCACATCGATATACAGGGGCAGTGTCTCAGTAGCACAAACTAGTACATACATAGTAGGACACAGTAGAAGAGCCAATAAAGTAAGAATCATTTAGGGACGCCTAGAGAGAGGTTTGGCTCACAAACGATCTTAGTATAATCCATTTTGAACATGAAATAAGAGCATATAGCACTGAACCATATATATATATATGTATGCATACACACATCTACATATAAACAGTTTTATTTTTATACATAGTTAGCTGCTGTCTCAAAAAAAGTATCAGTTTGAATAGGATAACAAACTATTACATGTGAAAAACATTCATTAAGCGGATAATTTTTATATTTATTAAATGAAAAACGAAAATAATGTCCTGTTATAGTGTAATCTAAACCTATTTTTCTAGTTAACACTTAACAAAACGACAGGGAAAAATGATTTGAAGACAGCTCACCCTATCGGGAAGTTAAATACCTTAATCACTGTGTCATCTAATTTTAAAGAGGAGCAAAGTGAATTGTTTACAGTAGAGTGAAGCTTTTAGTAAAGTGTTTTAAATTAATTATTAACAAAAATTACAGAAGAAGACACAAGACTTTGTACCTGTTTTAATGCATAGCATCTGTTTCTGTAAATTAGATACGAAAATCTGTTACATGAAAAAACAAGAACAACATCACAAATCAAATTTCATGCCCGATTAAGAGATGATTTTCTATGCTGGAATTGAAAGTCTATATTTAACTTAAAGTATTATCATTGATCTTTGAGATAAAACTATTTTTAAAGAAGATATTTTATGTACCTAAGTAAGAAATGCATCCAATATACGCAATGTTTTATTTGTTATCAGTATCTGTCCTCCACTACATAAATAATTCATGTTAGCATTTGTCTCCAATAACAATCAATAAGTTGTTACAAAAAATGACATCCCATAAAGGCATTGGGAATTGAGAATCGCCTTGTCATACGAAGTGATTGGGAATCACCTTTTTATACGAAGTGATGTATATTAGAACTGGTGTAGGTTAAATGTAAATCATAAAACAT
>RDPX01000070.1:2555121-2565525 GCA_003991215.1 Morbakka virulenta | reverse complement strand
AGTAGGACACAGTAGAAGAGCCAATAAAGTAAGAATCATTTAGGGACGCCTAGAGAGAGGTTTGGCTCACAAACGATCTTAGTATAATCCATTTTGAACATGAAATAAGAGCATATAGCACTGAACCATATATATATATATGTATGCATACACACATCTACATATAAACAGTTTTATTTTTATACATAGTTAGCTGCTGTCTCAAAAAAAGTATCAGTTTGAATAGGATAACAAACTATTACATGTGAAAAACATTCATTAAGCGGATAATTTTTATATTTATTAAATGAAAAACGAAAATAATGTCCTGTTATAGTGTAATCTAAACCTATTTTTCTAGTTAACACTTAACAAAACGACAGGGAAAAATGATTTGAAGACAGCTCACCCTATCGGGAAGTTAAATACCTTAATCACTGTGTCATCTAATTTTAAAGAGGAGCAAAGTGAATTGTTTACAGTAGAGTGAAGCTTTTAGTAAAGTGTTTTAAATTAATTATTAACAAAAATTACAGAAGAAGACACAAGACTTTGTACCTGTTTTAATGCATAGCATCTGTTTCTGTAAATTAGATACGAAAATCTGTTACATGAAAAAACAAGAACAACATCACAAATCAAATTTCATGCCCGATTAAGAGATGATTTTCTATGCTGGAATTGAAAGTCTATATTTAACTTAAAGTATTATCATTGATCTTTGAGATAAAACTATTTTTAAAGAAGATATTTTATGTACCTAAGTAAGAAATGCATCCAATATACGCAATGTTTTATTTGTTATCAGTATCTGTCCTCCACTACATAAATAATTCATGTTAGCATTTGTCTCCAATAACAATCAATAAGTTGTTACAAAAAATGACATCCCATAAAGGCATTGGGAATTGAGAATCGCCTTGTCATACGAAGTGATTGGGAATCACCTTTTTATACGAAGTGATGTATATTAGAACTGGTGTAGGTTAAATGTAAATCATAAAACATAAGCTGTATGTTAGTTTAACGTAAATTATATTTTATAGAGGTGAACAAGTGAGAAAAAAAGAACAGAAATATTAGATATCCTACAACCGAATTTCAACTGAGGGTATGGCCATAGGAAAATAAAATGAGGATGTAGAACTAAATGTAATAAATGGATACCACAAACCTGCTTTCGAGTATACCACACGAAAGACGACATGTACTTATGTAATCTCCTGGAATCTCATGTTGTAAAACGTAGTTAAAAAACCTCTACCTTAATCTAATGCAGTATGTTGTGCCTTGGAGGTTCGTTGGTTTCCACCTTCTCTTTTCTCTATTTTTAAACATATCTGAGGTTTTAGTTCCAACGTTATTGGGTTTAGATGTGCTTACTTAAATGAAAGGAAGCATCAATCAATGACAACATATCATGCACTATACTCTTTATTTAAAGACTCATTATCAGGAGGTTACATGTTATTGGCTAATACTAAAAAAGGCCTAGAGTAACTTGGAATTGATAGCCTCAAAATTTTCTAAAAGGGATTCCTTTCCTTCCTTTGCTTCCAACATATCGAGCAGATTTGAAGAAGAAAATACTTCGTAGGGGTAACAGTGGCAACAGTAGTATATTGGCAGTATTAATAGTATTAGTAGTATTAGTAGTATATTAGTAGTATTAGTAGTATATTAGTAGTGTTAGTAGTATTAGTAGTATATTAGTAGTATATTAGTAGTATATTAGTAGTATTAGTAGTATATTAGTAGTGTTAGTAGTATATTAGTAGTATATTAGTAGTATATTAGTAGTATTAGTAGTATATTAGTAGTATTAGTAGTATATTAGTAGTATTAGTAGTATATTAGTAGTATTAGTAATATTAGTAGTGTTAGTAGTATTAGTAGTATTAGTAGCATTAGTAGTATTAGTAGTATTAGTAGTATTAGTGGTATTAGTGGTATTTATTAGTAGTATTAGTAGTATCTGAATTATTGTTATTGTTATTATTATGATCATCGGTAGTATTAGTAGAGTCACTGAGTTATGTCGGTCATGTCGATTACGTTAATGATATAGGTCACGTGAATCATATTTATGATGTAGTTCTCTTATGTCATATAGGTAATGTGGAGACACAAATCGCGCAGCCTATATAGATGAGGTAAATCAGGTGGATAAATTGTATGGATTAGGTAGATTAGGTAATTATGTAGGCAATGCAGATCATTTTAATGTAATTTACAAATTTTTATTCTATAAAGATATGAAATCTTACTCATTATGATAGAAGCTTTTAACAAAACAAGAATAGAAATAGAAAAGTCTTCAGAACTATGTAGCACGGTCCCAATCTTGCTCGGAGCTTTAGCATTAGCTCTCAGTTACCGTTATATTCTCAGAAGGTTTCATTACAATTTCATATTATACTGTGGCCAATCATGTTTCAACGTTATCATTGTATAATAGCATTTTGAGGAGGAAAAAAGTACAGCTACTTTCCTCCTTATGGTGATGATACTGTAGTGTAAGGTAAAAAGCAATTGTCTTCTTTTCAGTGGCAGACTAGTTATAGCTTCGGCAATTAAGTGGCTCCATCTCTCCTTCTCCAAAAAAGGGGGAAGACGTCTTTTTTGAAAGAGAGATAGAGAGTTTTTTGGAGGTGATAATCTGTTTTTTCTTTAATTTTGCGCGTTAGAGCTAATCCTTTTAAGTTTCAATGTCTATTATGCTCCTCAGAAACTGAAATTGGCTTTTGCTTGTTGTTTTTAGCAACTATTTCTTAGTTTTTGATGCAACTGAATTCCTTTGATAAGATTTTTACTGAGTACACCGAGACTCTATCATTCGTCTTGAATATTAAGAAATCTAAAATAAACTAAGAATTTATTAATCTGCTTAAATACAAAATACCAAAAGCGAAAAGGAAAAAAGTGGACCTTCTCTTATCCGAACAAAACTAGAGCACAGCTAGACTTTATATTGGTCAACAGAAAATGGAGCAATGGAGCAACTGACTGTCAATCTTTCAACTCCTTTGACTGTATGGGATCAGACCAGCGAATAGTGTCAGCTAAATTTAAACTTAGTCTACGGGCAAATAAGATTAAAACTTCTAAGAGCCCGCTTTGACTGGTCTACCCTTAGAAAGGACGCGGATATTAGAGAAACATTCCACATCGCGCTTTCAAATAGTTACAATGCCCTACAATCCTTAAACACTGAAGAGGATGTAAATACTGCTTATGTGAATTTCAAAAATGCATGTGGTGAAGCAGCTAAAGAGTGCATCCCATTAAAGTCGACCATCCATAAGAGGAAGCCTTGCTCTTAAAGAAGCGACGGAGGAAAGGAATCAAAATCCTGGTGAAGAGAATGAAAGACTGGTTAAGAAAGCCAAAAAGGCACTTCGTGAAACTTATGAGAAAGAACAGCCTCTTTATGTCCAATCACAAATTGATACGATCTCCAATGCCGCTGACAATAAGCAAGCGGCATTAGCATGGAAGACCATCAATGACATCACAGGTCGGCAAAAGACAAACAGTTCTAAGATTAAAGCAACAAATCTGGATGAAAGAATCAAAAAGTGGAAAATCCAGTTTGAGGAGCTTCTAGGCAAGTCGCCCGTGATCAGAAAAAGTCAAACGAAGAAAGTTAGAGACTCTGAGCTCAACATAAAAAAGGTCCTTTCTCCATGAAAGAACTTGATGAGGTGCTTGACAAAATAGCTAACAACAAAGCTTGCGGACTAGATGAAATTCCGGCAGAGGTCTGGAAGACCCGAAACTACAACCAACAGCTATTCTTTTTCTGCAATAATGTATACCAGCAGAAACCTATTGAAAGGTGGAGAGAGGGATGTATACTACCATTTGCCAAGAGGGGAGATCTAAGTTCCACTGAAAATTACAGAGGCATAACACTTACCTGTATTGCAGCAAAAATATACAATCTACTTTTGCTAAATCGAATCCGACCGGAAGTTGACGGAGTACTGAGGAAAAATCAAAACAGTTTCCGTAAAAACCGTTCCACCACTGGTCAGATACTCACAATAAGACGTATCCTCGAAGGAGTGAGGCTGAAAGACCTGAATGCCACTTTACTTTTCATCGATTTTAAAAAGGCTTTTGACTCCCTCCATCGCGAAAAATTAGCCGAAATTCTCTTGTCATATGGATTTCCTGAGGAAATAGTCAGCGCAATCATGATGTTTTATTCCAACACCAGATCGATGGTTCGTTCTCCCGATGGTGATACCGACTTCTTCAATGTAACTGCTGGTGTACTACAGGGAGATACTCTCTCTCCATACTTGTTTATTATTTGCCTGGACTATGTATTACGTGTATCCGTTGATGAAGACCTTGAGCTAGAATCTGTCGATGACTTTCTTTACCTGGGCAGTTACGTAAAATCAACAGCCCATGACATCGATGTAAGGAAGGCGAAAGCTTGGTCTGCTTTAAATGAGCTGTCCTGTATTTGGAAGTCCAATTTACCAGATCATTTAAAACGCAGGTTCTTCCGATCAGTTGTCGAATCTGTCCTACTTTATGGTTCAGGCTCCTGGACTTTGGCAAAGAAACTAGAGACATCTCTAGATGGCACTTAAACCAGAATGCTGCGAGCAGCTTTAAACCTTGATTGGAGAGATCATCCGACCATTAAAGATATCTATGGGTCACTACCGAGACTATCTGTCTCTCTTCGAGAAAGACGTCTTCGATTCGCAGGACACTCTTTCAGAAGTAAAGATGAGCTAGTCAGTGATGTCCTTCTATGGAGGCCTTCACAAGGCGCAGATCGCAGAGGTCGTCCCACGAAAACCTACATCGACCAAATTGCTGATGACGCTGGTTGTTTTGCTGAGGATCTGCCAAGCCTCATGGAAGACAGAGACCAGTGGAAAGCACGAGTCAAGAGAGTTCGAGATATGAGCTCGATGCGGTAAGGTAGGTAAGTAAATAAACAATATAATATTAAGAANTATCTATGGGTCACTACCGAGACTATCTGTCTCTCTTCGAGAAAGACGTCTTCGATTCGCAGGACACTCTTTCAGAAGTAAAGATGAGCTAGTCAGTGATGTCCTTCTATGGAGGCCTTCACAAGGCGCAGATCGCAGAGGTCGTCCCACGAAAACCTACATCGACCAAATTGCTGATGACGCTGGTTGTTTTGCTGAGGATCTGCCAAGCCTCATGGAAGACAGAGACCAGTGGAAAGCACGAGTCAAGAGAGTTCGAGATATGAGCTCGATGCGGTAAGGTAGGTAAGTAAAATAAACTATATAATATTAAGAAATCTAACACAAACTATATTAAAATAAAAAAAGAAAAGGAGCTTTTTAGATGTTGAATGCAAAATAAATATTTTATGCATAGCTGATGACAAATAATTGAACGCATACCTCATCTAGAATAGTTTGGTAGGTCACGGTAGCTCTAAAGATCGTCAGAATAGCATCTTTATCCAACAATGTAGAAATGACTGGCCAACATACTGTGAAAAAGCCTCCAAATATCAACACCGATGGTAAAAACAACAGAGCTGAAACTTGCTGAGGAGTTGGATGCCTATAACCTTTAATTTTCAGATGCATTGATTGACTGTTAAAGAAATCAGAGTCTTCTTACAAAACAAAGACCACAGTGCAGTAAACACCACGTTACAAATATAACAGTCACATTTATAAGCAAAAAACAAGCAAACGATCCCAATTTTTGGCATTTTGGTCCAGTCGAGTGCCAAAGGAAAACCTTCTAATGAAAGTAAACGTGATTTTGATAGCGATAATATTGCTGTGCAATGCTATTGGAGAGAAAGCATTAATTTCTTGGTCGTATACATCTAATTTTTATCTCCCATTCAAATTCGAAAACGCAAGTTTTTAAATTTTCCAACACAGTTTGGGTAATTTTCCAAAAAATCATCTATCCAAACAATTTTGTACAATTTTGGGTGTGGTATCTTTATTAAATTTATGCAAAAGCAATTATTATTGATAGTAAACATTATTATTTTTGTATAACATCATAATCAAAAAGCTTAGATTTTTAGATAGCATCGATCTGATTGTTATCTTACGTTGAAATTTGACAATCTCAGAGGAAGTCTTTCCAAACATATTCTCATATTTTGACGACTAAATCTATAACCTTCGAAGTTGATACAGGAGATGCTTGGTTTATTGTTGGTGCAGATCGTAAAGAAAGGAAATTATTTGATAAATTTAGCATTTCTGAAATGACTTGTAGGAATTTCATGAACAATTTATTAGCTTTCATCAAAAACTTTAGAAATAAATAAAGGGTTTTTCTTTGCAAGATTTGCAATGACTTTTGTCAAAGTTAAGCTATTTTTGGCTTTCTTGACGATGTCAATTTTCTTAGCAAGGATATGTATGAATGAATCTGCAAATTTGATCAGTCGATCTAACACCTTTTCTGTGATGGTGCGGCAGAAGTCAGTAAAGTTGAATTTTATAAAGAGACAATTTTCTTACTTGGAAGCTTGTTAACCCATTCAATTACCATAGCAATTAGTAATAAATATATGAAAGAAAACTGCACTGTTCGCACCAATGGAGGAACACATGTACGGTAATTAAATTCATTTTCTTTGAACAATTCAGTTAACAAGTCTATCCCTTATTGCACACTCCTTTCTCTTTTTTTTCTGCACTTTATTTTTGCAATGTTTTTTCTGTTGAATTCTTATGCCGTGATATAACACCAACAAATCCTATTTTCACTTTACCTCATACTATTGACTCAGCCACAGTTGATACGGTAGAGAAAATATATATTAATTAATATTTATGCACATATTTTGGCACATCTGCCTTCCTACCTTTTCAGAATATGCAAATCATGAATCTACTGCCTTAATACCTCAAAACTTAAATAAACTAAATATTGCTTATTAAAGATATACTTCAAAGGCTAGATAAGATGGTGCATCAAGATAACTTTATTAAATCGAAATAAGAAATATATTAATCAACTAGGTATGAAAATATACATAGCTTTTGGTGATTCTCTTAATTGCTACAGAAAGGATTATTAGAATCAGATAGCTATATAAAAAGTACCTTAAGTCCTTTGGAGTATGTTGCATCTGTCTTCGCATTAGGCGAGGCCAAAAAGAGAACGTTGCCGTATTAAACGTAAGAAACCTTCTCCAAAAGATTTTCTGAATTTCTCCAAGAGACTGACAGTATAGGTCTTAATGTGACATACTAGCAAAATCATGTAGAAAAATATAGCCCCAATGACAACAGGCCATCAGCTGTCTGTTTATGTTGATGAGCAACAGTACTACGGAGGTGCTGACGCCCTGCTGAGGATGAACCTAGCATGAAGCATTTTGGAAATTTTGACTGTTAATAAATTGTCGTATTCAGGTGATAGCTATGTAAAAAATTGCTTTGACTATCAATACACCGACGGAATTTACTGACCAATAAGTGATGACAGTCTTTATGCAAATTTTTATTAATCCGCAAGGGAAACCGTATTCACAGTTTGCTCTTGTGAAGAAAATTTGGGAAAATTTAGGAATTTAGGATTTTCTAAAATATGTACTTTTTCTCAGTTACTGCTTTTTTAAAAGGAATTTGAGGAAATCTCATAAAGATTCCGATATTTACCCTATTTTCCTGCATATTCTCCCACCATGTATAAAGGGCAAATGGTTAATATGGTTATCAGTTTACTGAGCCTTTATGCGAGAGATATTATTTTTTCGGGGTGAGGATGTATAAGATACGTTGTACCAGATAATTTTTTTCTTTCAACAATATCTCTGACTGCACATTCTGTTTTTGTAAACATATATCTGGTCCTTTCATGAGGTATTTACATTTACCTTTTAAAGGCATTTTTATCATGAGGACTGTATGGTTCAGGGTAAACATATTAATTCTTCACATAAAACAGGCAATCCAATTTCTTTATACACATGATGGGCAGTAATATAACTTTTTAAAGTACTCTGTATAATATGTTTTCTGATATTCTTGCCATGGATTACAAATTATTCAAGATAAATATCGAACTGTTACCATGCTGTAACAATTTTGACAAATATGTGAAAAGAAGAATAAATATCTGATTATTATTGAATGATTATTTTTAGAATGTTTTTGACCTTCGATTGCGAAAGAGAAATTTAAGCATTCTAGCCAACTATAATAATTATGAAATAAAATGGAGACAAGAAAAAGCTTCCCTTTGAGCTTCAAGAAGGCAGTATTGAGAACATTAGATGAAAATGATAGAAATATTTCAGCAACATCTAAAGTTTCTTGTGTAGATAGAAAGAACATTTTACGGTGGAAAAACCAACCTGCAGTAACAGAAAATGTTTGCTAAATCTAAAAGATGAATAAAGCTTACAAATCCAAGATTTCCACTCCTTGAAGCACTCTTGTGGAGCATGTAAAAGAAGAGAGGAGGTGGGGAANAGACAAGAAAAAGCTTCCCTTTGAGCTTCAAGAAGGCAGTATTGAGAACATTAGATGAAAATGATAGAAATATTTCAGCAACATCTAAAGTTTCTTGTGTAGATAGAAAGAACATTTTACGGTGGAAAAACCAACCTGCAGTAACAGAAAATGTTTGCTAAATCTAAAAGATGAATAAAGCTTACAAATCCAAGATTTCCACTCCTTGAAGCACTCTTGTGGAGCATGTAAAAGAAGAGAGGAGGTGGGGAAGATGGAATGTCAAAGGATTACAGAGAAAATGATTCGGAGAAAAGCAACAATACTTTTATCAAATATTTATCCTGATCCAAAAGAAATATTCAAGGCATCAAATGTTTGGCTAACTTAAATTCTAAACAGAAAACATCTAGCTTACTTTCCGGTTACAAGTGTGAAGCAAAAAATAGCAATAGATGCAACAGAACGACCCGAAGGTTTTCTTGCTGAGGTAAGAGATTGCTCTGGAGATTATGAAATGATTTTAAAATATGGAGGAAACCCCATGTTATTTTGATATAACAAGATCTACAACCTAAAACTTCAGAGGCATTCAAACAGTAAATGTTTCAACGATACAGCATGAAAAATTAAGATTTCCTGCTATGTTTAACGCAGGTGCTCAGAAGCAAGGTGACTAATATAAGGCTTTCAAACGTCCACCGATGATCACTTCCAAGAATTTGAAGAAAGTTATTAAAAGAACATGTCGACCAGGAATGGTAGTTGAGGGATGAAAGGTAGGAACTATAACAAAGGGTATGAAGTTAGATAAGTACCATAGTTTGTCAAAAAAAAGACCAGGGTGTTTTTTCAAACAAAAGAAAAGATTGCTTATAATGGAAAGTAAAAAATCACACACTGGCATTAAAGTTGCTTAGTTCTTCAAAATATTGAGACTGAAGCCAAATATTACCTCAGCGGAATGACCCGACTATTTTATTGCTTAGATATCCACGCTAATAAGTCTTTTAAAGAGCAGTTAAAAGATATGTGGGCCAACTGGATGGATTGTGGTGAAATGGAGTATTTAAGAAGAGGAAGGAGAAAAAGTGCCTCGCAGGAAATGTAGGAAAGTGGATTTAAGAGGCGTAAAAGAGAGTTCCGAATGATATGACTGTTAGGGGCTTCTAGCAAAAAAGGATGACAAGTAGAGCTTTTCCAATCAGCCTTGTTCTTGAAGCGGATAGAATGATATTGGCAATGAAAAAAGAATTACAAAAACTCTGAAATCGATTATTCAAACAACAAAGGACAAGAGGTACAAGAAGGAGAGGAAAAAGATAAAGAGAAAGAAGATAAAGAAATCAACGAAAGTGAAGAGAAATTAGATATTAATATAGAAATTATCTGATTATCTGTAAAAATTACATTACAAATAAAATCTTTCATCTTTTGGTCCCAATTGCTGACTTTTTTGGGAAAAGTTATAGATCGATGAGCCTATACAAGGCAGTCTTTTTCAAAATGTGAATTTCAAATGAGTAAAAAAAATTCGGATATAGTCCACGGACCCTAATGGGGTATAGTAAGGTAAAAGAAGCAATACTGCCAGTAATAGCTAGTCTATCGGTTTGTTTAGTGATGTGGATATTCTTACACAACAACCTTATTGACAATATTTATGTAACTAGCTTTAAAACTCTACTTTACAAAGTATCAGTAGCAATAAAGATCAAAGAAAGCTGTTTGATTTATTGATCATTAGAACATTAGTATTAGTATTAGTATTAGTATTAGTATTAGTATTAGTATTAGTATTAGTATTAGTATTAGTATTAGTATTAGTATTAGTATTAGTATTAGTATTAGTATTAGTATTAGTATTAGTATTAGTATTAGTATTAGTATTAGTATTAGTATTAGTATTAGTATTAGTATTAGTATTAGTATTAGTATTAGTATTAGTATTTGTATTAGTATTAGTATTAGAATTAGTATTAGT
>RDPX01000070.1:2514074-2538633 GCA_003991215.1 Morbakka virulenta | reverse complement strand
AAAGCCTTAGATATTGGTTCGAACTCAGCACTATGCACACTATTTTTTACTTCTCTTAAATTATAAACCTCTCCTTTAAAATACTTTTCATGGTTATGTATGTATATATATATATATCATACTTTATAATATACCAATGTATAATGTACATATTTAGGTATCTATGAATATAATTTTAAAAGAGAAAATGCGACATGCGATCCCTTGAGATATCGATTAATTTTGTGAATTCCTTAAGTGTTTCATTTTTATGATATTTGGATTTCTTATTCAATTCAAGGCTAAAAATATGGTCAATCCTGGAGTAGCCTCTATTTTTGCTGTTATCGTTTACATTATAATTATCAGCATTTCATCCACATTGCTCTCTCTCTTCAACCCTTCTAGAAATTATATACTTTCAATGTGTTACCTACATCACATGTTATATGTACTTTCTTCCAAAAGTTTGTTTAAAAAATAAAGTTTGATTTTACAAATAAATCCAAATCAGTCATGATTTTCTTAACAGTTTTATTTAATATGGCAAGGCATTACGTTTCCGAAAAAATATTTTAAATAAACAATCACACGTTTTTTCTTTATTCCTTTTGTCGGTTAATCTTTATCTCAATGATTCCTTTGATATATTATTCGACTTACAAGTATGATTTGGAATCTTTATAACTCTGCTGGCAAATCCCTGGAAAGAAAATTACGTCGTAATTAGATTGATTACTTTTGTAATAAAAGTTTATTGTACTTTTAATTACCTTGGGTTCCGAAGAAAAATGTTATCAATAATCTTATTTTTGCAATAGCTTACTTGCCTATCATTATTTTAAAAATCCAAAGAAAAGATAGTTTTCTTTATGGAATTTCAATCAGAAATTAAAAGGAAAACAAACTGAAAGAATTAAATAATATTTTGTTACATAGTTGGTGTAAAAGAAAACCGACCATAACAATCGTTGATGTACCACACGTTGGTTAATAGCTTATAAAATATAAGCAACTTATTACGCACGTCTGTATAATAATAGTAATAATAATAATAATAATAATAATGATGATGATGATGATGATGATGATGATGATGATGAGTAATATTCTCAAGCAATAGTAAACACTATATGATGATCTTTGCTCTTAGATGTCTGCATCTCGACCACAGGTTCTTACATATCTTGACACTCATAGAGTAATGACTCGGTCTTACTTTGATCGTGTTCAAGAGGATAAAGATTGAGTGGAGATTGTCTTCGAACCAGTTGAAATAATATATGTTGTTTTTACTTTTAGATTTTTCTTGATCTCATCAGAGGAAAAGACTCTTTGATCCTCTGTAGACGTTGTGTGTCCAGGAGGCTGCCGAATTTTTAATCCAAAATGAAACAAAAAAAGCTAAAAACAGTCATCCATTGACAAGAAACAGTGATAGCCATCTAGTGAAAACATGCCCTGACACATTGACTTAAACATGTCTTTAATCTTCAAGCCCTCAATCCTATTAGCGGATCTTTTAAAATTGAGTTTGAGATAAGAACTGTACTCTCAAAATTCACATAAAAGTCGTCTACAAATTTTTCAACTATATTGTAGATAATGTAAGAATGATCATTTTCTTTTTCTCTTGAGATTGAGAAAAGCTTAGCTTTAGCACTGGCAGAGATTGAGTGCTTCACATCTAGGCCATGTTTTTCCTAACCTTTCAAAATTCAATCACTAATTCCACTATTCAGTAAATGACAACATGTTTTTATCTACTCCCTCTTTGGTCAAAATGTTGGATACTAACTACCAACATCTTTCTGTTCCTGGAGTTAGATGCATCTGTTGGAGCAGAATTTCCCTACATCAAATGTACTTCATACATTTTCCCCCAAAATGTTGTTTAAAATTGTTAAATATTCTGTTTTGGTACATTCACAGTACATAGTGGTAGTACTTGTACACTTTTTAAATATAGCTTTTGTTAGTTTTGTGATCCAATCCAAAATATTTTACGAATGGCTATGGGCTATGCTGTGGTATATCAAATTATGTTCATTGGCCCTAGGCTTCTTCTTCCCACGTCAATCTTTCTTCCAACTTTTTCAACGTATCTTTTTCACTGCATGCAGCGAGACATTTCTCGTAAGCATTACGTATGTCGTGCTGCTGAATTTGACCTAGTTTAACTTTAGAAATACAGAAGCTCTTTAGACATAGTTGCAAAATGCACTTCACAAATTTTCTGAAACAGGCTCCCACTAAGTTCTCCCTTTCTTCAAATCTAATCTAAACTTTGATATGAGCCGTGGTTGTTTTTTTTACGGCTTTTGGTGTTTTTTGTTTTTCACTTTCATCGTCCACAGTTAATGAAAACACAAAAAATAGTCAAGGGAAATATATAACGACAATAAAAATAGACAACAGCGCTATGTAATCAGTATCATAAAAGTAAATTTAATGAAATAGCTTATGTCTAACGAAGGAAGGCATGAGCAAATGAACTTCGATTCAGGAAGATATAAAATGACTGAAGGAGTAAGAAAGTGGCAAAAATTCATGAAATTTTTTCCAGAATTTTTCCTTTACTTCTCAAACAAAAGTCAATCTAGTAAGATCTGATATGATGAAAAAAGAGAATGCAAGATAAAATTTTTAGGCACAAAAATAGGTGTGTTTGATTGTTCACTATTAATAAGCCTGAAAAAATTTGTTTAAAACAGCCTTTCATTGAAAAGTGTAGGACACACTAACAAAGTCACTCGGCACAAGAAACCATATGCGAGCAAAAAAAAACCGAACACCCTAGCGCACAGTGTGAATTACTGTAAAAAATAAGTCTTCAATGATTCTCAAATTAGATTTAAAAACCCTTGTTGGTATAGTCCTTACAAATGTGTAATTTATCAGATTATACCATTGGTTCTTTTCTCGATCCTAAATGATTAAACAAAAAATTTATTTGACGTCAATACAAGAGTTTTCTGTATACAACATCAAATGGGCAAAAACAAGTAATCGAAATCTTGGAATGGTATCTTTTTTATTCTGGTGAACACTATACCAAACCAGTGTCCTGCCAAAGGAAATTTAAACAACCGTTTCGCGAACGATTAAATCTGATAACCTCACGTAGATTTGCTCGCCACAAAATGCAGAGAAAGATGACAAAACCCGTGGTTAGTGATCTAGTATTTAAACAAATCAAGTAAAGATAAGAAAATCACATTTGATAGAGTAGGGTCAACAGATTCATTCCAATTGTGACAAAAATGGTTGGTGTCAAATTTTCCATTGGTAATCGTAATCGGGTCAGATGATGTTCCTTTGCCTGTGCCATAAAAACATTATGGTGGCCACTTGTAGAATGCTAAACAACTGAGCACCATTTCTATGTAAGATCTCACCTGGTATTAATAAATGCTTGCCCCACTGTCTACAACAGACACTTTGGGCTAGTTTGTAGATAGCTACAGAATGATGCTACTGTCACTGAGAACAGCAGACCATGGCAACAGAGAATAATTCATTGGACAATTTTGTCAATTATATGATTGTCCTGTTAAATATAGGATAGACATTAACCCTATGCCGGAAAGATCAATTCGTTTTCTCAGCAAAACACTAATTTAAGTTTCAGATCTGACCTGGAGAATACAGTCAACAGTTATGTATTTCAGTCAGAATGGCTGAGATATGTGACGAAACCCGTCTCTAATAAACACAGTCTCAGTTTGGGTTACACTTATTTTCAGTGTCGAACACCGTTTCTGGCTTATATATTGTCAAGTACTAATCTTGTAAGCCTTTTTCGCCAAGTGACATATTTTGCTCTGGGATACAACTAAATTCCTGTTTTAAGTTTCTGACAGTTCAGGCTTATCATAACCATTACTATCATCATCAGGTATATCCTGTCACTGACTTGTTTGATTTGGAGTTTCGATGATCAATATCCTGAAAACTGTCTCTTTTACTCTTGTTACTTGGCTCTTATTAGAAGTATACTTATTAGAAATTTCTCTATTTGCTCAAGCTTTTATCTTCTTTCTTCTTTATCTTTCGGGTGTTCCCTTTAGGGGTCGCCACAGCGGATCAGTTTCTTCCATTTTTCACGGTTCGTCGCATCTTCTCTCCGCACTCCAGCTGCTCTCATGTCCTCTGTCAACACATCCATATATCTTGTTTTTGGTCTCCCACGCTTTCTTCTCCCAGGCACTTCCATTTCCAAAACTCTCCCTCCAATGTAATCTTCTTCCCTCCTATTAACATGTCCGAACCATCTGAGTCTTGCTTCTCTTTGCTTGTCGCTCAGTCTTCTCACATGGGTTGTACCTCTTTTGTGCTCGTTCCGGATTCTGTCCAACCGGGTGACGCCAAGTGACCACCGTAATATACGTAGCTCTGCGACATCTAGCTCGGCTTCCTGTGTTTTGGATGTTGCCACTGTCTCTAGCTCAAAGAGTAATGCTGGTCTTACAACTGTCTTGTAAACTTTCCCCTTTACTTCCGGTGAAATCTTTCTGTCACACAATACTCCTGTGACCTTCCTCCATCCGTTCCATCCTGCTTGTACACGCTTTTTCACCTCTCTGTTGCACATCTCCATCGCTCTGTACAGTGGACCCCAAGTACTTAAAGTCATCCATCTTCTTTACTTCTGCTCCTTGCATCCTTATTTCATCCTGATCTCTTCCGTTTAAGACCAAATACTCTGTTTTCGCTCTGCTTATTTTCATCCCTCTTTTCTCCAAGGCGTCTCGCCACTCTTCTAGTTGTTCCTCTACCTCGTCTCTGGTCTCACTGCACAGCACAATGTCGTCTGCAAATAACATGCTCCAGGGCTCCTCTTTTCTTACTTCTTCTGTCAACCTATCCCTGACTATGGCAAATAAGAAAGGACTTAGGGCTGATCCCTGGTGTAGTCCAACTTTAACCTCGAACCAGTCAGTCAATCCGGTTGCACTTTGCACGGCTGTCATGCTATCTTTATACATGTCTTGCACTAACTTAACATACTTTTCTGTTACTCCCGACGTCCTCATGCAATACCATAGTTCTTCTCTTGGTACCCTATCATAGGCCTTCTCCAGGTCGACAAACACACAATGTATCTCCCTTTGTTCTTCCCTATACTTCTCCATGAGCATGCGCAGAGCAAATAGTGCATCTGTCGTGCTTTTTCCTGGCATGAAGCCGTACTGTTGTGCACAGATTCTGACCTCTTGTCGCAGCCTTGCATCCAGTAATCTCTCCCACAGCTTCATTGCATGACACATCAGCTTGATGCCTCTGTAATTTCCACACTCTTGTGCGTCGCCCTTGTTCTTGTACACCGGAATCAGCACACTTCTTCTCCATTCATCTGGCATTTTCTCGCATACAAGGATTTGGTTAAAAAGCTTCGTAAGTACTTCTAGACCCTGTCGACCTAGGCACTTCCAGGCTTCAATGGGGATATTGTCAGGGCCTACTGCTTTTCCATTTTTCATTCTTTTCAATGCCTTTTTGACTTCACTTATTTCTATCTGCTCGAACTCACGATCCATCCTCTCTGCTGCCTCACCCCTTGGCTCTCTGGGATTTTCCGTGTTCATGAGACTTTCAAAATAGTTTTTCCACCTTTGTAGTACTTCCGCTTCCCTTGTAAGTAGCCTTCCATCTTCATCTTTGATAACCCTAACATGCTGAATGTCTTTTGATGCTTTGTCTTTTTGCTTCGCTATCCTGTACAAATCCTTCTCACCTTCCTTTGTGTTTAGCTTGTGGTAAAGATCACTGTATGCTTCTTCCTTTGCCTTAGCAACTTCTCGTTTGGCATCCTTTCGCTTATCAATGTACTCCCTTTTATCATGCTCATTGTTTGAATGGTCGTACCTTTTCTTTGCTTCTTTCTTTTTTTTGATGCTTTCCTGCACTGCGTCGTTCCACCACCATGTTTCTTTATCCTTCTTCTGGCCCCCTTTTGTCACTCCTAAGACTCTCCTAGCGGTTATTCGTATTTTCTCCGTAATGTGTGACCAGTTTTCAAGCACATCTGTTTCTGTGCTGAGCACCATTAGTATCTCAAGCTTTTATCTAAATTTACATTTCCATGGTACTAGGGTTTCCAAGGGCTGCTTACTGCTTTTTAAGACCCAGTGCATGTATGACCTTGCATCTGTTTAAACCTTCAGTCTAGTTCAAAATACCTTTTTCTGTTTAATTTGTCAAACTAGTATTCGCTGTTGAGTACTAGTTTTGGAATTCGAGATGCTACCACCTCTGGAGTCACCCCTGTCTATGAATAGCCCAAAATGAATCTAGTTTTTGAGTCAAATTGACATTTTATTAATTCTTTAGATTCTAGAAAGATAAAAGCGAAATATCAGCGTCACCGTATCGCAATCTCCGGTGAGATAAAGATCAGTACTAGGTGCATATTGGGAGGAAAAACGAGGACATTTTATTTTCGAATACACACAGTTAAAAAAGAGACTGAATAACTTTTGTAAAGTCAGCTGTGGGGAAAATACAGAAACACAAATAAGCATAGGTTTATATCTAAGACCGTTATTTTCTTCATCAAAATATTTGGTCTTCTTATATTACATGTAATAAGTATTATTTTCAGGGAATGGACGCAGCAATTACATTTATCAGTTAATAGTTGAAAACGTAATTGCATCATACTGACCATCACAAACTATAAAATAACATTTTAGGGACCACTGAACTGCTGCTGCGTATTGTGTGATCGATTTCAGAATAAAAATGGGCATGACTCTCAAAGGTGGATTAAGGGGTCCGCTGGGGCCTCAGGATGACAGTATTTGTTATTACAAAAATAACCCTTTTATTGGTCTTTCAATCTTTTTCACACTCCCATTAGGAAAGAAAAGAGAAAGTCTAAAGCCTGGTTTATACTTCGTAATTTTTCAGTGTTTTTAAGCCGTGTTTCTAATTTTTATCTACGTCTCTCTGTTTGACTGCGAGAGAACCTCTTTACAATTAAAACTTTCTAAACAGATTGAAGACCAGGTTTTAATACAGTGTGTTTGTGATTAACTGTAAATATTCATTTTAATTGATAGAAGTATTTAAATTTGTTGGACGCTGTCATAATTCAGTGATTTTTCGGTCAATATTTCCCACGCACTGACAGGTTTTGATGTCAAATATAAATAAGAATATTTGAAGAGCATTCTCGTTACAGCTGTGATTACATTCTCAGTAATCAAGGTTTTCAGCAACAGCATCATCCTAAAATCAAGCACTTAGTGACAGTTCTGCATATTAGTAACTTCTGAAAAGCTTATGCCAAAGTTGATAGAAACAATCTTTGGGAATGGTAACATATCAATGGAGAAAAATATTGACTTTACTTTTCCAATTTTCTAAGGACATGGGCACCTGGACGAATTTTTGGCGTTCAGGGCAGCATTCCAGTAAGAACACCTTGAAAATTACATCATATCCGTTACTGTGCAATAAAAAAACGTCTGCAAAAGTGTGGAGGCTTTTTTAAAGCGCATATGTTTAACATGCTATCCTCAATACAAGTTATTTTGTGACAAAGTTTTTGGAGCTTTGAATTCTTTCAAGACTAATAGAAGCAATAACAGCCGAGATAGAAAGATTCTCAAATATAATAACAAGAAATATTTTAAAAAGCTATTTTTGTTTTCTGACTTTTATTCAAAAGGGCATACAGCTGCCACCGTTTCCTTCCCCTAGTTAGAAGGCAGGAGGGTAGCTATTACTTTTGTTCCATGTGCTTCAGTCGCCCCTGGCTAAAGCACTGTGGAACTTGAATATCGGACAGTTAGTAAAGACACTAAAAGGAGGTTCATTAAAAATTAGATTCAATATAGCCTTATCACGACAAGAACCCCGCCTTAAAAACTTAGGGTTATGAAAACCGAACTTAAAAATATATACAACAAAAATGGTCCACACAAAAATCCAATATCAACAACAAAAAGAACAACAACAAATGGAAAACAGGAATGTGATCTCAGTTAGGTCATTAGTTAGCCTCGTTCTCTGATATCCTGCATCTGGTCGCTATGATATTGCTCTCTGTTATTACAAAAACGAGGAAAATATAATCCAAAATCGAAGAAAGAATCTTTATATCCTTAATAATTTTCATTGGCCCGTCATAATTTTATTTGTTCACATGGCGATGTCAAGTTGAATAATAATGATTCCATCCTTGAAAATCATTATATCTGTCTTGACATTATGAAGCGCCAGGAAATAAAATTTCGACTTGTCGTATTTTCATTATTTAAAAGATGCTCTAAACGGTCAAAAGCATTAAAAATAATTACAATAAAAACATGCATGACACTTGAAATGTACTTGAGCCTGAAGTGAAATGAGCGGCCGGGGAGGACCAAAATCGCCGTATTGAATAGGCATACAAATTTAATGGAAAAATTGCTACCGGAATTTGAGCTATCAACATTTAAATCATAGAAATTTCAACTATATCAGTAGTCATATTAAATGACTGATATATTAAATGACCTGATACAACTTTTGTGAGAGAAATAAAGTTGATCCGCTCGGCAGGTGGTATGGAATATTAACTAACTCCAATCTTATGAGAACCTTAGTTGGGGTCACAAATTGTTCTTCTGTATGTTCTTTTTCGTTCTGTTTCTCTTTTCACCATGTATGTGTGTGTGTATGTGTGTGTGTGTGTGTGTGTGTGTGTGTGTGTGTGGTGGTAGTGGTGGTGGGGTACATAGCACCCGGTGTTAAGAGCAATATTGTGTAAATAAGCACTCACTATCTTTATTTCAACAATGCATTCAGTGTGACATTATAAAACAAGGATAGGCTTATCTTTTTGGAAATAAGTAGCGTCAGCTTTAAAAGAATGAAATATCAATAGTAAACCATTTAAATCACAGTATGTCGATCAATTACTGCTCCAATATCTAATCTTGCCCAACATTATTCTTTAGAACGGAATATACTACCTGAGGCAAGGCCGTTTCACTTTTAATTATATATTTTTAACTATTCAACTCTTGTTCGAGATAAACTAAATTAAAAATAACAAACAAACGAGACTAAGAACCATGATAAAACACATAATCAATTCTGTCTCAAGATTTCGTCAACCCCTACTGACATTAAAAACATATGAAAACAAACTACGTATTACAATTATGTACTACAAAAGATTTTGAAATTAATCACAAGATTAACAACAAGCAAAAAAAACGTAGGGTTGATTTAATAATTTGATAAATTTCAATTTTTTTTGCATGAAAAGGTATAACAAAGGCATTTGTTGTGTTTTCAGGTCAAATGAAGGCTGTGATCACACAACACTTTGTCCCCCCGAATAAATCGCGGAACTATACGTTTCTGTAGAGTGAGGATTAGAATGCATTAAATATAGAGGACGTTAGACAGAAGGCCCTTGTAAAAGTTTCCACTTCATGCTCTGTTGTGCAAATTGTTTCTATATTTTGTCCTTAGCACTTTCACTTATTTTCATAGCACCCATATAATTAGCGAAGAGTCATTAAACATTTTCATGATGATTTTTAATCTTATTAGCATTAGACTTTTTTTAACATAAGACTGGTGTTTTATGTTTTAAATTTTAATTTACACACATATGTGTATTTTTATGTACAGATGTATACTTATTTGAAGTTCTTCTGTATATGTACATATTTTAATAGGACTCACAATGATAGCACAAATTAGGTTTTGTTAAAGAGATTTTCCTGTAAAAATATTCAAGGTAAAGATATTTCAAAGTTAGTAAATCAAAATTAATTAGTTTTGATCAATAACCCCTTAGATTTCAATAATAGGCTAAGTTTAAATGATATTTGAAATCTCCCCCCTCCCCAGCCTTTTAAAACAATTACTTTCTATTATGAAATCAGCTGCGGGCTCCTGTAGCTCACCACCCGTAAAATCACCTGTTTAAAATTGTTAAATGAAGAAAAACTAAAACGACAAAATCTAAATTTAGTAACATATTAAAGAAAACTAAAAATGTTTATACATAAGCATCTTTAAGAAAGATAAATTCAGAACAAGTGAAAGCAATCAATCAACACTAATCCCTGGTCAATATGGAAATTTAGTTTATTAAAATGTTGTTTGTTTAAAAAATTTCTATTAATTCACAAAATGAGAGAAGAAGGAGGCCCTTTCCCCCCTTCAGAGTTGGTTTCCTTTGACAGCTTTCTCCCACAAATATTTAAAATATTTGTGTATTTTATTCAATTTGTTACTTTGGCGATATAGTTAGAGAAAATAGACAAGGACTTTTAAGACACTTCCGAATGCAAATGAAATGTTACGTCAAAATTATCCTAAATACTTGTAAATACTCTTGATGTTAAAACGTTCGTGGATGTGTTACGGGGAATGAATAATGCCATTATTTATTGGCAGAGGGAATGAAGTATCTGGTTTATCTTTATTCAGTACGTTTTACGAGTTACCATTCAGTCTTTATGTTGTGGCAGTGATCCGTTTGGCACCCTTGCAAAGAATTACTTGTTCGATACCATTTTTAGCTCTCCTACACTTATTATTGCCTTTTTGAAAAAATGCTTTCGTCATGTTTTTTTCAATTGATTTCACGCAGATCGTTTAGGGAGAGGTAGATTAGGTTGAGCTGGCTATTACTAACGTTGTTATTTGCAACAATCACAAAATTTATGTTCTGCACCTCACATCTCAAATATAAATAGTAGTTTCTCAAGTTTTCAACACTGTTTGCACCAGACGAAACCAAATGATCTGGTTCTATCTGTAATAAAAAACATGTCTGGAATATTTACTTATCCTTTATTGATTGATCACGGCAGTTTATTTATTTATATCATACTGCAAAAATAATATTAAAGAAAATAAAACTATGGAGTACTTCTACTTTATAGTTCTACAAACTCTCTCTCTGTGTCTCTCTCTGTCTCTCTCTGTCTCTCTCTGTCTCTCTCTGTCTCTCTCTGTCTCTCTCTGTATCTCTCTGTCTCTCTCTGTCTCTCTTTCTGTCTATCTTTCTGTCTCTCTTTCTGTCTCTCTTTCTGTGTCTCTCTTTCTGTCTCTCTCTGTGTGTCTCTCTCTGTCTCTGTCTGTCTGTCTGTCTCTGTCTGTCTGTCACTGTGTGTCTCTCTGTGTCTCTCTCTGTCTCACTCTCTGTCTCACTCTCTCTGTCTCTCTCTGTCTCTCTGTCTCTGTCTCTCTGTGTCTCTGTCTCTGTCTCTGTCTCTGTCTCTGTCTCTCTCTCTCTCTCTCTCTCTCTCTCTCTTGCTCGCTCTCTAAGCAACGGTTTACGTGGTTATCAGTAATAGGAATGCTCCTATCCTGTGACATGAGCTGTTGTCTCTTTTATATCACCATCAATACAAAAGACCAGCTAAAGAGTTCTTTTGACTTACTACTACAGCCAGTCAAACAAGACCAGAATTTAGCAACCCCAGAGCGTGAAGTACCTTTTTGTCCAGACCAAATGTATACGTTAATATAAGCCTTGATGCACAAGTCATATATCACATTATATAATAATTAATACGGATCATTATTACTTAGCATATTTACTGTCCATATTGTATGTAGATACGCCTACAAATGGTGCTGTCTATTGAAGTTATGTATATTTTAAGTTAAGTAATAATGGTAAAATTGTGGGTTTCTAAACCTAAAAAACACTCATTTGACAAAGCGAGTTTAATTCACAAGTGTAATTACAACTGAAACAAAGTTTATTTCAGATAATTTAAGATGAAAATGGAAAAAAGAAAAAAAATTTAGATGGGCACAGAAGTATGTGTATCCACCCTTATCATATCCTTTTGAATAAACGAGCATCTCCAGAAACAAGCATCTCCTACAAACCCTTTTCAAAATTGTGGGTTTTCAAAAATACCCAACACCCCAATGAACTCGCATTGCAGGTAGGTTGGCATCAATTTAAAAAAAACGATTTCTGTTTTTTGAACATTGTCGGAACCCCGATTAGTACCACGCAAACGTTGGAATGCGTCAGAGATTTTGCTATGAGAAACACAAGGGAACAGTGTAAAAAGGTATAATGTATAAATAAAGAAAATAAATGAGTAAATAGATAAATAAATAAATAAATCTTAGTATTTGGCGCAAACATATTCGGTGCAATTTCTAAAATCGTCTAGAATTAGAAGAAGCCAGAAAAAACACATAAACAAGTTGCAAAGGACGTAATTTAGGTCAACTTAAAGGCTTCTGAATAAAAAACAAAATAAAAGCTCTTCAAGAAATTAATATGAACTTTCATTGTCAATATACGGAGGAACAGCTGCATGATTTAGGAAAGCTGCTTCAAATAAAAGCATGAGGAATTTCCTGAGGGAATGTAAATGATAACAATGTTTTTCGTTACAACATTGCTTGACTACGAAAAGGTCTTGAACAACTTTTCAATAGTAACCAAAGGCATATGGCAAGGAAATTTATGAACTTCCTGTGCTACATCCAACATTCTCTTCCTTTTACGACTTTCAAATTTCCCGGTAACACGACAATACCCTGTGACGAAACAATTGTATGGTGCGATACCGTTTCTAAGTTAACTGTAGCAGAACAGGAACCAAAGGAAGTTATCAGTTCGGTCTGCAGGTCATACAAAAAAATTGTCTTATTTTTTGTTGTGCGCAAAAGATGACATCACTAATTTAAAACCAATGTCTGATTACCAAAATAAGACCATTGTTAAACTCTGTTGAAAAACCTGAGAGGTAAAGCTGTGTAAGAAGATGTAATTGAATGAATGCAACCCTAATTGAAAAATATTTAAAACTGGTAACTGAAGCCCCATTATAAACCCCATAGAACCTGCAAAGATATAAAAGTTCAGAATCATATCAGCTGACGGCATAGAATTTGTTTTAAAACAACAAAGGGAAAAAGAATGATTTCAGGTTCTCCCTTTTAAATGACAAGCAGGAAATAATTGCAGGTGGGAATGCAAAATCAGCAGCTTTTGAATATATCAATGCGTGGGTAGTAACAGCTTGGGGTATATTATTTCTTGGAGCAATTACAACTTTACTCAAAACATGTGGATTAACAAGCAACCACGATGTTTTTTGAGGCATCAAAGCCATTGTTTTCTATTGTGGAATCTAGTATTGAAGGAGATTAAAATCTTTCAATCATGAACCAGAACAGCACAAGACGACTCAAAAGCGTTACAATAAAAACATAGAAAACAGGCATAACGATACCCTCTTTGCTCACAATGTAGCGATGGTACTTGATCTGATAAATACTTCCTTGCACAAGTTGCATATCATCAGCACATGCACTGATGATATGCAACTTGTGTAAGAAGAATCAAGGAGAATTATTACAAATTGGGGCACATTAATAAACAGTGCATGTGCTGATGATATGCAACTTTTGCCAGGACGTATTTAACAGAAGAAATTGGGACAAAGTTTATTTCAATTAAAAAAAGTATCACCTATTGGTGCATACAATGGCCAGTCAGGTCACAGCAATTATCTAAACAAAAAACCAAATAGTGAACATTTGATGTTGATACTGTTACTGGCTAATCTTTGTTTTCGTTTCTCTAATTCCCTTTTCTCTTCTATTAGTTAATTTATGTTTCATCTTAAACCTTATCCCACGACAGTTTAGTTCAAGGAAAATCCCACCTGTCCAATAACACTGACTCATTTTTCTTATAGAAATTGAAAAATTAATGTAAAGCAAAGGATTTATAAGAGTGGATACGATATATATATATATATATATATATATATATATATATATATCGTTTAAAAGGAACAAAACCTTAAATGTATATAACAAATATACTGTCCAAGACTCCACTGTCCATTTATTACAAAACCACAGCTGCACCATTTGGCATTCTTTGAGTCCTACCAATAAAATTATCGATCTAATTTCAGAGACGTCATTCTACATTATAAGGTGTAACTGTACCTCGTATGGTGTCTTTTATGCTGACGACTGCCGTGGACACCGAAATTGATATGCAGGCCATACCACATCCCTGTTGCACATAACATGTGACAATCATACTTCAGAAATATTTTATGGAGTCAGGAGGTGCGAGCTGGTTAAAAACTTTGTTAACAGCATTTGCAATTTCGAATTAGATCTGAATATTTTTATATTGCAAGGCAATTTCCCACGTGAAGAAAGAGAATGCACTTTTAACAAAGGACAAGCGGGTTACTTGCTTAGATACAGAACACTCAACTTTAATGTACACTAGGATAGGTAACCTCTGCTCTCTTTTTTTGACATTTTTACACAACGTAACTTGTTTTGTTTGTAACAATTTATTTATATCATTATTTATCAACAATCTTGCATTAGTTTATTACCTATTTTTAAAATATTTATAATTAACATTTATGCATAACTATTTGTACTGAGAAAGGGTTGGAAATGAGCTGAAAGGTTTACCAGTGGTAATTTTAGGTATATATATATATTGTTTTAACGTCATTTTTCCCCATTAAATAATTAATTAATATATATATATATATAAATAAATATATGTCATAATATATATTAAGTCATATGACATTTGGGTGAGGCTTACTCAAATCTCACTAATGTATAAATGATAATTTACATGTTTTTATTGCTTCTTTGATTACTTTTTTAAATACCAAATACACCTTTTTCGTGAATTACGTCACAAAAATATTACATGTAGTGACTTGCTGGTATTGCAAGTGTGTTATTTTATTAGAATGAGAATTAAGTAGATATCATAATTGAGAGATTTTTTAGTTCTCCCAGCCAAACGAGAGTTTTTTTCATTTCTATTTGTCAATCCAGTATATCTTATAGTGAAATGGTGTAGTTAATCTTGTAATGAGCTTTATTTTTGCGGGGAATATATGTTTCACGAATAACACGTCTAATATCGACAACTGTTTCTTGAAATTTGCTTGGGTAAACAATATCCTAAAAGAAGACGTTGATATATTAGTCCCCTTTTTACTGTTTAAATGTATATATGTATGTGTATAAAAATATATACTGTATATATACACTTACCATTATTACAAGATAAATACGACAAAAAATTAAATATCTATGTACCCATTTAATATGACTGATTTTAGATTTGTCATCATTGTTACTCTATCACTGCAGAATGTACCACGTTTTAAATAAATGCTGTACAGAAAGGTATTTAATACACATAAGTAGAGAGATGTGGACCAATCAATCTGGAATGTTAAAAGTAGATGAGATAGGTGTAGTCCTATTATATACAAGTTAAAAATTAGATTTTCTTATAGTAATTATTATTTCCTATTATTTTTTGCTTAGCTTTTGTTTGCGGTTTTTGTTAAAAATCTATTCTTGTGCTGACATTTATAAACAAACTCCAGGTGTATCTCCAAAAGTTATGGTTTATCAAATTGGATTATAGCTGACTTGATTATTGAACCCCTACACAAAATTATTTTAATTTTAAGTCGTTTTGGTTTTTTCATCTTCTAAACATTCGTTTGGTTTGATTAAACGTAAAAGGGAGCGTTGTATAATATTCCTAACACGATTCTAGAATTATTCCAGCAAGCTTACAATTTTCGGAACAAAAAATGTATATTCTGCTGAGATCTGTATTGATTACTGCATTTTACGAAGAATGAACACGAAAATAAGAAACCACGCATTGCAGACAGTGCTACAAATGGCATATTATCTTTGAAATACAGGATTAAAAGTTTCGATAATTTTTTTGCATCTCAAATAGCTCGGGTATGTATGAATTTGTAAGACACGTGCAGCAATACTGGCTAATGATCGAAAAATGACATCGATAACACCTTGAAACTAACAGATGCAATATTACACTATTTAGTTTCTATTTGTTCTTCTGTTTACCCTATATATATATATATATATATATATATATTCATATATACATATCTATATAAGGATAAAAACGACAAAGAATTTACTTTCAAAAGGTATGTATAAAAAGGTGTGTACAGTTAAATATTTATTAAAACATTACAAACCTATATAGAAATATTGTAAAGTTTATAATAGCCAAAGATGTGCTTCCGACAAAAAAAAATACCACAATATATATTTTTTAAAAGCATATGTAAAAGTATCAACAGTACAGGTTCCATTGTTGGCAATATTGTACAGATATTACAGCATGCAGATAATTTAATCACCTACTTTTTACCAAAAGTACGATTGCTATATGAAGATGAAACTCATTTGATTATTTGTATATATTTCTAAAACAAGACTTCTTATGATATCAACCTTATATCTTGTACAAATATTTCTCCAGCAGTTGTTTGCCCAATTAGGTTTTTTATCTCTTTTGTGACTCTGGTAAAAAAGCAGCGTGTGTAACGTTTAAGACTGATTACTTCGTCTAAGCTCAGAATTCTTATCACAAAGCCATCAACTCTTTTATTGCAGTATAGCTTGCATTTCATTCTACCGTAACAACAAAATATTCAAGAAAACTAATAATAAAGGTCATTATTTATCTCATATGAGCCTATCCAGATGTTTATGCATCTTTGAAGTAAGGTTATTTTGGCACTAGTTAGACAAATGTTAGAATAAGTGGCTATACATAAAAGAAATAAACTCAGAACCTCTTGACTTTTTATCGATAAAGTGCTTTCTGTAATGTTTTCTGTGTTAGACGTTCAACATTTCTATAAAAAATCTTTTAGTATACAGCTGCCATTTAACAAAAAAAATTAAGTTTACCTGCTCGATGCCCAATCTTGCTTTATCAAGGCAGTGATGTTCCATTGCTTGAATATATTTTTCTTCTGTTCAAGATCAATACTCTCTGCATCCGCACTTAGCAAACCACAGTGACAACTGTATTATATTTGAGGAAGCGAATCGGATAACAGTGCAATCATTTCTAGCGTACACACCCAAGGCAGATTAGTTAGAAAAAACAATAGTCTACGTATGAAGTAACTACAAATTCATTAAAACATGCGTACTTCAAATGACCAAGCCTAGAAACTAAAAGTATAAAAATAAAATAAAACACTTCGATTCAAGAATAAAAAGTAGAATATTGTAGGAACCGAAGCATTCACTTTACATCATTGTTCATTTATTCACATTGTTTGATTTGTTATAGCAATACTGAAATTTTAAAAATCGAAATATTTTGATCAGCTGTACATAAGTTCAGAGACAGAAACAATAGACTTTAATCATCTAATGAAAATCTGTCTTTTGTAATAAACGTCTCAAGAATAAACTCTCAACCAATATCAAAATACGATTTTCTACCAAAATTAAAATGAATTTTTCCATTCAAATGTGCTTATATATTTGCTAATACAGTGCCGGTTTCCTCTCATAAAATAATTATATGTTAGCGCTGTTTGATAGCCCGTGTTAGGTGTGAGTTTGGATATACTCACCAGTTAGTACAATGATAAGATCACATTTCAACAAAGTTACAAAAATCTGCCTTAAGCGTTTGTTTATGTAGAGCTGCTCCAAATACCTAGTTCCGATTTTATTATTTTTTCTTTTTAGTTACCCTTTTTATTAGATCTCCCGATGATAACTGCCTGTATGACTAGTATAATATACTTTCAAGGATAAATAATGTGTATGTAGGAAACATTTATGTAAAATAGAAACACTCAATATGAGTCGACTTTGCACAATACTGTGTGTATTGTACAAGAAATCTGTACGATACTTAACATGTAAAATGGATAAAAAAATTTATTTAATTAATAGTCGTAGTTTGATACAGACAAGAAATTTGTCATCATACACTTTCATGTTCACATTTCCTTCGAAACAATCATACTGGAGCACAATTGTAACAAAAAACCGAAGTGATAAAATTTCTGTTGTTGTAGACAGACCGACAGACAGACAGATTTTGGGCTTAACGCTGATCGTCTACCTGTCCATTTACATAAAGGCAACAGAAATTCGCCACTACTAATACAGCAACCACTTGATATTGGTGGTTTTACTGCTCAACAAATACACTTTATGACAAAAATCAAAATCAAATCTACATTTATTGTGAAAATAATCTCCAGGGAGAGGATTTGGAATTACAGAGAAATACAAATATGTTTATTTAACCGGGTTAAAACTAATGACTACAGCTTTCATGGTCACAAGTTTTACTACCTGAGCCACTGATGTTATGTTCTTAAGCTTGTTTTATGGGGTGCTTAGTTCTTTTTGCATTTTTGAGATAAAATGTTCAACTAAAAGGACAAAGGGAAAGAATGGGGCACCAGAGTAAAATATAAGGCTGTAAAATGATCTGGTTAACGCTTTGTATTAGGATTTATTCTATTTTTCATTCTAGTAACATGACAAACAAAAATCATTATCGGAAATAAACCTGCAACTTTGAATTCTAAATAAAAGAAATCTTAAGTTTTCCTAATAATCTTGAAAATTCTGAACTTTATGGACTCAGAGGAATCCATAGATGTAAGAGTTTTATCATGTCATGAGTCGTAAGCTTTTTCCGAGCTACGTTTCGAGAGATACTTCTCCCATCGTCAGGCTGGGTAGCCTGATGATGGGAGAAGTATCTGACGAGCCTGACGATGGGAGAAGTATCTCTCGAAACGTAGCTCGGAAAAAGCTTACGACTCATGACATGATAAAGCTCTTACATCAAAAGAAATCTTAGTTTCTTTCCCTGTTTACTATAGGGAGGTTAACTCGAGCTAAGTTGATTTTGAGTTTCTTGCCTTTCTGAAAACAACAATAGTTGTTTTATAAGATGCCTTTTTGTTAATATTAAAGAAACCAAAAATAGTGTGAATTCTACTTATAAAAGTAGAAAATATGAAATATTATGTAATAATGATGGTAAACCTCCACTATAGTTTTTCCTTATATGTATAAATATTAACTATAGCAACCTTGTCTATCTTTCCTCATCTAAGTGTTCTTTGAGAATACTTTCTTAAAACTCCTATCCGGAAGTCAATTTACTAGTTCTACTCTGGTCTACCCTCAAAGTTGTCGTTATATGCACTAATACTAAATATTACAAGTGCCTGACCATAAGTAATATACCTTTCAGTGTGTTATGGATTGGTGGCATGAGCTTTTGTGAAAATGTGACTTGTATCAATTTGTTTTCCTTTTCAGATGTCTCGGTGTTAGAGCACCATTTTTTGTGACAGAAACTTTAAAAAACCCTAGGTCGTTCCATAAGAACTTATTAATTTGCTTGATAATTTAATATATTTTGCTAATATATCCCAAGAACCTGCCTATTTATGACGACACCAAAAAATATAATCTGTGAATCATAGCAACACCGGAGGCTTGTCCCTATAACCATTCTACATCTCTCCTAAGCTCGAGACAAGCAGACTAGCTTAAGCTGCTGCAAATTTATCATTTATCAACTTCTCTAATTTCTACCCATGCGTTTTGCCCTTAAAATTCAAAAACATTTCTTTCAAGACATTACCAAAGTAATAATTTCGTAGAAGTACCCTGATTCTTTCTTTTATCGATGTATTATGCATTTTTTAAACTCCTCCATGTGATACACTAAACCAAAGACTTACGATTTCTGCCGTGGACAGAAAAGAATCATCAGATACTTTTCCAAATTAAAGCCCAAAGAAAGAAAATAATTTGTATCTTGACACCAAAAGTTTCTCAAACCTTGCTCTATATTTGTTCCTCATGATTATGCAAAAGATTCTTAGTTACCATTTCTTAGACCTACAGTATTATGAATATTAGTAAAATATTTTTTTTAAAGATTAATCTTATTTAATCATTAAATAACATAAACTATATAATAAAACTTAAAAAGAAAAATACCTTATAAAAGCAATACAAATTTATATTTGTTTTATTTTATAGGATTCTTTTTTCAGCTAATCTATTCGCTGCTCACCACTATGATACCAGTTATCCATTCTTTGCCTCTTATACAGTAAATGAAATATGAGCACCTAATTGACGCATCTGGAAGAATTTTTGTAACGTAAGCTGCATTTAAATTTTACTTTTAAATGTAGCTTTAGTTTTAAACTGAAATGTTTTCCAAATAATGTTTTTCGTAACAAATCCTAGGCTGTTTACTTCTGGGAGAACAAAGGAGTATTGTGACATTGGAGGGCAGAGATCTCCATGTAATTGAAATAATAACAGTAATGATAATAATGATAATAATAATAATAATGATAATAATAATAATAATAATAATGTGGAATAATGTGGAACGTGAGAACGAAGATAATAATGGTTACTGTAGGAGCCCTGGCTATGGTGAAGAAAGGAACGCGAAAATACGTCTATTTAAACATGGGAAAAATTCAATTGCCAGAAATCCAGAGAGTACACATTCTTAGAAGAGCTTTTTCTCTTTTAAAAACCAGAAAACTATGAAGCATACAAGAACGACATAATACCTCAGGTTATGAGTAATAACTCGGTGTTACGTAATTTCCAAACTNATAATAATAATGATAATAATAATAATAATAATAATAATAATAATAATAATAATAATAATAATAATGTGGAATAATGTGGAACGTGAGAACGAAGATAATAATGGTTACTGTAGGAGCCCTGGCTATGGCGAAGAAAGGAACGCGAAAATACGTCTATTTAAACATGGGAAAAATTCAATTGCCAGAAATCCAGAGAGTACACATTCTTAGAAGAGCTTTTTCTCTTTTAAAAACCAGAAAACTATGAAGCATACAAGAACGACATAATACCTCAGGTTATGAGTAATAACTCGGTGTTACGTAATTTCCAAACTTTACACACTCTAAAGAAAATTTGAAGAGAGATAATAATAATGGTAGGACCAGACATGATGCAGGGATGCTGGATGAACAAATTCAATACTCGTCATCCGTAGATCACAGAATAATTTAATAATTTGGTTGAGAACCCTGGTAAAGTTTTAATATGGACGATATCCACCCGAACACCACTGTGCCTAGAGGATCCAACTAAAGAAAATGTTGTTTACAACTCCAGGCCAACATCATGTTTACATTTTATGTGGAAACTGATGACTCGTGCTGCAAGGGGGAAAAGTTGATACAGAACAAAATCAATGTACCTGATAAACAAAAAGGCTGTTGAAAAGAAAATAGTGGAACAAAGGACCAGTTGGTGGTGGATAAACCTCAGAGATTGTAAAAGAGGTCACACAAACCCTGCCACGACAGTTAATTACCATTAAGCCTGCGTTTTTCCCCTTAAGATTTAAAAAAAGTACGTTCCACGTTTCTGATAGCAGACAACATATGGGGTTCTAAAACACCAGCATGCAAGCGCAACGTGTATCTGAGAGACAACCATTGGGATCAGTAAAGGTAAGCAAAGGAGTCTTTCAAGGAGATAACTTGTCATCATTGTTAGTTTTACTGTATGTGATACCAATAACACTTAATGAAAAGAGCACAAGCAGCTTACGAGTTCAAATATATACAGGTCCGAAACAATTATCTTCTCTTGTATGAAAGAGCAGAAATTGTATGAACAAACAAAGGAAAGCGCTGTACTCACCTATAAGGAAAGGTAGAAGACGATTAAATGGGTGTGTTATATGGATTCATGATGACAAAAATAAATGAGGTTTGTATATCAAGAGAAGCAAAGAATATTTATTACAAACATTTAATAAAGATAAAGTTTTGGCGAATGAAGGCTGTGTGAAAAAAATAAGAACACGTGGGAGATTTTGATTTATGGGTACTTCGCTTGGGACCTGGGGAGAGTACAAGCATACGGACTACATATGAATAGCTGAAACTGCTGCAATTAAACTGGAAACCAAAACAAAGATTTGTGCAGGACAAGAGCAAATCTTATGTATAAGCTATGTTAAGTTCAACAGAAAGGGTATTCGATATTATGCAGATTGTATAATGAAAGAAGTGAGACTGTGTGGAACGTTATCCATGAATATAATAAACCTGTACAGCAAAAGTACAAGAGTATATATTTGATTTATATAATAAATAATAATGACTGATAATTACAATTTTGGAAGTGTTAGCATAATTTATAGATAAATTATCTATAGCAATGTTTTTTTACTTGAGGTCAGTTTATGCAGTTTGATCAGTGATGCAGTCAATTTGCTATTGTACCTCCGAACATTAACAGTGCACTACCATGATATAATAATATGTAATTAAAAACAGAATGATTCTTCTATCAAATTTTACTCTCTTCTTCAACTTATCTGAAAATAATGGGCACTACCTGTTTCTTTATCTATTTCACTTGTGGCCTTTTGACGTTAAGGAAAGTGATGTCGTATATGTTCTTTATTGAGTGTACCTTTTAAAATTTAAGCATTCATAAACGAATAAAAATATAAATTTGTGTAAATTAGTATTAGTATAATTATTAGTATAAATTTCAGTAAAAATTTGAAATGTAGTTTTAAAGTTCTTGGAGTGACAAATCTTGTAGGTTTTCTTCTTGTCAGATACATTTTTAATTGCATTAGCAAGTCAAATATACTACATGGCAAGCAAAATTAAAAAAGAAATACTGCCAAGGGATGAAAAATCACTTTGAAAAACCGTACATGCTTATTTGTGACCTTAGAAAACGAAGATAGCAGTTCCCTTTATTCTCCAAGAGAGCATTTAACTTAATAAATAAAATTACTGCTATACATAGACTAATTTTCAAAAGAATAAAATTTGGCAACATTTATCAACCCAAAATTCTGGGCGACTTCCTTCCGCAAATCCTTTGGTATAGCTACACCTAATACATTTAGGGCGCTTAAAATATATAATTGTGAAAGAAACCATAATTAATTGTTAAAAAAATCATTGCTTGAAACTTGAAGATATTGTTTCCTTTTTTTTCCTCCATATTACTGTCAAATTTCTGTGCTTCCCGAATTAATTTATTTTGTACCTCAATGGCCATTCGCGGAAATGTATTTACTTAGGTACTAACCTAAGTAAATTTATTTTCGCACATTTGGGGTGGGTTTGTCTTTCAGACTCCTCCAAGTAGTGTTTTGAAATGTTTTTGTTGTTTGCAAAAAGATTTGAAATGTAGTATTTATTTTGAATTGAAGCTTTTTAAATTTGACTGGGGGAAAAAGTGTCCCTGTGGTCCACAGAAGTTAAACCTCTGGGAAAGGGCTCTGGCCTTTCCAGATTTTTATGTCTAACTTCAGTGAATGAGCAAGCATCGTGGTGAACGAACGTCGTGAATGTTTTACCGTCAACTAATGGATGACCAAAAGTCATAAACTTGATTAATAAAAAAGGAGGGAATCTTGCCTTTTTTTGAATATATAGAGTACAATGTCTGCGTGAATTAGGTGAAAGAACATCGACTGTCGGGGTTTCTATCTGCCAATATCTTACTGAATAAAAGGGAGGGTCTGGGACTCATTAAAAATGTAACAGGTTTGCATATCCTGATTCCCAGTGCAATAACTTGTTGTTATGCTTCACATCAACAAGTAGAAATGACATCGCTTAAAGTAATCTGCTTCAAAAAAGTTCTCTTTTACTTTGTTTGTACAACAGTGATGAGATAATATTACATAGTCCTGTGATAAATCATAATTTATTGTTTTCACTAACAAAGATTCTCAGCACACATCCTTTTAGATATTGCTTTTAGTAACTGGAAGTAGTAGATGTACATAAAATAATCTTAAAAATCCTGCTATCAAAGGCTTGTTCTTTATTTTATACTGCAGAAGTCCTCCCAGTTCTATTGAGATGTAAAAATAAGCCACCCGTCCACCCGATGTCTTTTAAAAGTATCGACAGGTCATCCAAAACCAGTTCATTTTTATGCCATTACAAGAAAGTATGGTAAAACGAATCCCAATTTGAATACCAGGTGAATTATCGTTCATTGACTAGGCAATGCCAAGCACTAAAAATTCCATCTTTTTCTTACCAAGCAATCAATCCACTAATTAATTTACTAAACTATTTTGTTGTTAAAGGCACTCAGAAGCTTTGGATCTTTTGAGAAAAAACAAAACTTGTAATCCTAACAACCGAAATTTTACTATGTGTAAACGTCTAAAGGATTTACTGCCCATTTTGTCAACCAAGAGAGAAAATAAGTTATATTAAAGTTATATTAGTTTGTTATCTGCCTTAGATGTAATGGCCGACTACTACTACTACTACTACTACTACTACTATTACTACTACTACTACTACTACTACTACTACTACTACTACTAATAATAATACTAATAATAATAATAATAATAATAATAATAATAATAATAATAATAATAATAATAATAAGTAATAATAATAATGTTCTGAAGGGCTGAGTACCGAGTTCTTACTTTGTTACTTAGTCCTAAGGTCTTGGGTGAAGCCTCGCTACGGAGACCGTTTTAAGCATAATGGGTCACCTAAACTGGGAAACCTAAACAGGCCCCAACTGCAAGGTCATGTGCTGTTTTTTTATGTACATCAATATCGCACACACTTGGGTGTGATGCATGCACCCAGTTTACCCTTATCGGGCTGGTAGTCGGATGGGTTTGCTGGGGTTTCTACCCCTGAGTCCCCCATGGGCTCGTATTGCTCCACCA
>RDPX01000070.1:2484754-2505950 GCA_003991215.1 Morbakka virulenta | reverse complement strand
ATGTTTTACGGTTGAATGAAAATACACCAGCTCAACAAAGTATGAAATTTTATTTTGAAAATGTTGACAAAAGAAAGAAGTGTAGAGGTAGGCCAAGAAGTACTCTCCCTGTGGTGATAGAGAAGGATATTAAAATTGCTAATGAATTGAATCCTGAGCTTATGAATGTTAAAACCTTGAACTGTGTACATGACCTCGAATGTCTGAAAATGTTAGCTCAGGATAGAAATAGGTGGAAGGAAATTGTAGGACTTGTCTGTGAATCTGGGTAAAGCGAAGAGCCGTGGATTGATCTATTAGCTCAATCCACCTCGCTCTAAGCTGGACACCCCTTATATATATATATATATATATAAAAACTGATTGAGTTAACTAAAAATTTAACTAATAATAACAATAAAATTGCTCTTGGAAGAGGTATGAAATTGTTGCGTGTTATGAAACGAGTAATTAATGAAAGCTTAGAAGAAAAAGGACAAGCTGAGATAATGGAAAAATGTATTAATGGACAGTTACAGTATAGTTTGAAAAGTCCTTTCGGGTTTCGTGCAGCAACAAGATTCAATTTTGACTGCGTTCATGGGAGTCTTTTTCTCATTTGGAATATGTTGCTTATTTTCAGAACCAACAAAGTCCAATGCTGCCTTATTATTTGATTGAAATATTTTGCTGCTATCATGTAACAATAATGAAAACATTAATAATGATGATGATAATGATGACATAAGCAGTAGTAGAAGTGGTAATTATAAAAGAGAGTTAATGTGGATAGAATATATGGAATAGAGAAATGGTGAAAACGGGTTGATCAATGTACAGAACATGTTTGATATGGAAATGAAAAGCTCAGTATATTGCTGAAAATAAGTCTCACTGCTAGTCATACGCTCTTGATGAAGAATGAACAAAGAAAGAAGTACTGAATTTAGGAGGTAACATTTCATTGCGAATAATTTACACTATCAGTACTGAAAAAAAGGACATAGGCAAGGACAGGTCACTTTGACCTGGATTGAAAAGGGGTGTAAAGGAGAAGAAGACTGGCAATTAATCATAATGCCCTTAGGACAACACATTTGGACAAATAATACAAAGCATATAACAGATGCCAATGGTTCACTGATCTACCACTAGCATGGCCAAAGTGAGGAATGCAATTCCTATTGTGAATGAGTTCTCCAAATTTGCACAAGGGCTGCATAAGAATTGAAGATATGATGATGTTTCAAGTATTGTTACTGAAAAACCTGCAATAAATATGGCCTTCCGTCAAGAAATTCAAACATGAATGGTAACAATGATGAAGAATGATAATCTCTCTAGGATTTCAAAGTAAAAACCAGTAATGTTATTAATAACAAGAAGTCATATATTATTGTGTTAAAATTAAGAGTGGACATGTGCTACATCATCGATATAGCATGCTCATCCCAATACTAGAATAACAGGTAACAGGGAAAGAAAAAATAAAAAGGATATACATTACACTTGAAAGAGAGAGACTATTGGTTACGACAAAAAAAATTGTTGTAAAAGAAGAAATTTGCGAGATCTTTTAAGAAAAAAAGCAAAGACGTTAGATAGGAAAGATTAGTGTTGAGGAGTACAGAGACCACATGAAGTTAGCTTATTTGCTATGAATGGGAGAGACAATTTGGAAATTATTTTGTAACTGAGATCAATGGTTATGGTTTGTCATCCAACTTGAATTTAGCTTGCTGATGAGCAGCTTAATTTTTAAAATAAATGTAAAAACATTTGAAATAAAATATTGATTGAAAATAATAAGAATAAGGAAACACTGTTTGAACACCACAAGTTGTGTGTGGTTTGTATATAATCAAATAATTTATTTGTGATTTAAAGTTTAGAACTACTAAGTATCCTATCCAATTCAGAAAATAACCGACAGCGCACCAATTATTCTGTATCGTTACATCACATTGACAAATGCTCTTAAGCTGTAATACATTTTTTCCTAGGAAGATGTATGACTCATTAAAATATTATGCCTCGAAATTGTAAGAATTAAAAAAAAATTGGAAATGAAAAAATTAGAGTTAGCTCAACAACTCTAAACCATGACTAAAATTTGATTTTCCACCCTGATTTTCAATAAAATAGAAATACACCTACTTGCACCTGCTCCTAGAAATCTGTCTATGCTGAATTATTCTAATTATAGATGTGTTGAACATGTGTTTTTATTGTGGCAAGTCTTGTTTTCATTGTTCTTTCAAGCTGCTTTCAGTGACAACAAGTCATAATTAAGAGTAGATTAAGGATGTATTTGGTTCAAGTCCAAAAACTTTAAAGAATATTGAAGTTCAACAAAAAGTATTGCATTAGTATGAGAAAAAAATTCTTGGTGAAATACAAGAGCTCAGATATTAGAGCATGCGGCCTTGATAGCCATAGACACTTTTTCGAATCCAGTTTGATGCAAACAAAATTTTTCAATTTTTTAGAATTCCAAATCCTTTCTATCTAGATTATATTATTTTCACATTTCCCATGACCTCCGTGTATGTTGAGATCAGTTGATTAGACCTTGGAAGGGAAATAGTTGTTCTGTTGGAGGCTCAGCCATATATAACTAATTGGGATGTAATATCCAACGATTGAGATTTGGGGAAAGAACGAGGTGCATAACAATATATATATATATTATTATATTATATTATATTATATTATATTATATTATATTATATTATATTATATTATATTATATTATATTATATTATATTATATTATATTATATTATATTATATTATATATATATTATATATATTAAATATATTATTAACTATATATATNAGATTATATTATTTTCACATTTCCCATGACCTCCGTGTATGTTGAGATCAGTTGATTAGACCTTGGAAGGGAAATAGTTGTTCTGTTGGAGGCTCAGCCATATATAACTAATTGGGATGTAATATCCAACGATTGAGATTTGGGGAAAGAACGAGGTGCATAACAATATATATATATATTATTATATTATATTATATTATATTATATTATATTATATTATATTATATTATATTATATTATATTATATTATATTATATTATATTATATTATATTATATTATATTATATATATATTATATATATTAAATATATTATTAACTATATATATATATATATATATTGTTTAGCTGACGATTGTGAAAACATAAAACTGACAGTTCTAAACTAAGATTTGTTGATTTTTTTTGTCGTTCACCATATGCTAGCTCTAATATTCATATATTTTTTAGCACTGTCGATAGCTAATAATTATTTCAATACTGGTAAATGTATATATATAAATATAAAGAAAAGGAAAATCGAGGAAGGGTGAGAGTATTTTGAATTGTTCAGGGGTAAAGCAAACGGAAGATTTTCGTTCTAATTAAAACGAAGGACTATCAATGTCATTGATACAAACCGGATGGAAACGCTCGTGCTCTACTTGTAACTTGCCCAAGGAATCAAAGTATACACCTTTTACCGATATTCCCTGGACATGCATTCCCTTTAGAATAAAACCATTAAATGCTGAATGCTGTAATGCCGGACAGTGCATAAAAAACAATATCAAATGATATCAAACTGTATTAAAAGTGGTAGTATTGACAAGACCAACTGCCATACTATTCTTGATTATTTGATGAACTTCCATGTTTATAAAGCAGTTTTGTCATGAGCAAATGGCTAAAGTACTTGCTACGAACTGTGTGAAAATAAATTTGAAACACACAAAGCACAATCTCACAGGAGAGTGCAGAAACAAAAACACTTTACTATTACACCCTAATAGTTGAGAAAAGCGAAAACTTTGATTTCATCAAACTAGATTCGAACCAGTCCCTATAGCTTTCACATGAGTTATCGGCGTTTGAGATCAGTTAATCAGACCTTGGAAGGAAAGCCGTCGTTCTGTTGGAGGTTCAGCCCTATATGCGTGACTGGGATGTAATATCCAACGGTAGGGATTTGGAGAAAGAACTGCTCGAAAGATATGGTTGCAAAAAATGATCTGGTGAAGGACAAGTGCCAGTAGCTCAGGTGGTAGAGCATTTGGATATGATAGCCATAACCACTGGTTTGAATCCAGACGATTCCAACATTAAAAATTTTAATCGTTCGTCTTTTCCAAACGTTCTTTTACCTCTTTTCCTCTCCTGAGAAGGCTTTTACAGGGGTGCACGAAAAAAAATTTTGACAAAAGGACTTATGTCTCTCGGAAGTAGGAGGCTAAGTATTTTTATACTAAAGCTTTTAGGACCTGATAGGAAAAGACCAGATAGATGTTAGTGAAAGCCTATATCAAATTAAACTTGATTGAGCTACGTCATACGGCAATACCGTTAGTCTCACATTGAAATTGATATTGAAACTCGGGATGAGCCATTGTATTCCCGAACATGTCCTACGCCTTTGTCAAGGTTGCTTTAGTGCTCATAAAAAACACGTTTGCGCTACCAATCTTTTGCTCAATTTCGAAAGAGTGGAGCACCCCTCAAGGGAAATAACAAAAGAAAAATGACTGTATGCTTGGTCTTGATTTACTATACATATCTTATTTTCCGTAGATCTGACCTTGAAAGGGATGTCGTCTTTTTTTAAGAGCCTCGGCCCTATTTGTGGGGTTGGGATGTGAAGTTCAACGCTAAGGACTCGGGGAAAGAACGACACGGTTAACTGAAAGATAAGGTTCCAAAAAATGATCTGGTGAAGGACAAGTGCCAATAGCTCAGGCAGTAGAGCATGTGACCATGATAGACATAGGCACTGTTTCGAATTCACTTCAGTGCAAACATATTTTTCACTTTTCTATAATTCGAAATCCTCTGCATCCATATCAAATTATTTTCTGAATTCACATCATCGAATGCTTGTATTGACTTTGACGTTGAATATAGAATTCAATTGTCTTAGCCAACTACTTCTCACACTGCCTTCCATAAAAAAACCCCCATAATTTCAATCGTCATTTTGAAATTATAGTTTTTCCCATCATCTATATAACACAATAAAATTCCAAATCATAGCTACTCGCTTTTGCAGTGTTTCTTCCCCTCCTTATCGATGATGAAGTAATATTCCTGGCTTAGAAGAGAATAAATTAAATTGTTCTATGGGGTTTGTGGAAATAATCAAACGTCAAAGTTATCAGTAATGCCCTACTATTTTTTTGTCTAGCATATAAACTAGAAAACAAAATAAAACCTGTTAGTTCCTTTAGATATGAGAATCAGACAAATATATAAATTCTTAATGTACCACTTACAATACCGTTATCAATGGAAATAATTTTCATTTAAATATACTGAAACAAAAAACTGCTGTTAAAGACTAAAGGAATCCAAAGGATAGGAAAATTAGCTGATGGCTTGATTAATAGAGCAGATAGTCATTTAAGTTCATAAACTCTTGTTTGAATCCAGTTTTATACACTTTAGATTTAATAGCTTTCTGCTTTGTAATTCCATTTTATATACCTTAATTGTATTAAATATAAATTACAAGTTATACATTGTACGTACGTGTAGCCAAAAAAGTGCACGGAAGTGCGTGTATCGTACACTTTTAAAGTGTAAATGAAAAATATTCAAAGTACATTGTTTTCTCCTGCAAAATCTGTTTTAGACAAGCTGTCTTCTTTGTTAATTTGTTTATTGGCATTGTCAGTATTTATCAATAAAACTATGAATCTAACTACCAAGGACATGCTGTACAGGATAATATCAGTTTTGGAATTGCGTCGGCCAGGTAATTTGGGAAGAAAAATGTTATTTTATTAATGTTAATATTATTTTATAAATGTTAATGTGTTACACAATAAAATCTGAATATAAATTCGAAGAATTTATACAGCCAAGGTTTAACCTTAAGTGCATTTCCACTTTGGCCAAGAGGTTCTGGTTCCGTTTCTCTGAGGCGACAACTTTATAAGCTTTAAAAATAAAAAAGCTCGTTGATTGGCGCGAGAGGAATAGGAGAACGATTGACCACGAGTTTTCTCACTGTTGCAAAGAAGTTTCTCTGAAGGGCACCGTTTGAAACTAGGAATTAAAAAAATTAGATAGGAAAATCAAATACGGGGTAAATAAGACAATTCTCTGTGGTGAGCGATGAGCTCATTATCAGGATTCGGAACACATATGTATTCCTGATTCAGGAGACATACTTTACGGGCTAAAAATACCCAACGTATTCAAAGTACCTAAGAACTAAGCTTTTCTTGGTATGTACCAGTGTATTACCTGTCAATTTGTCAACCATTTCTTCACTTTTCTTTTATTTACTCCAACGCTTCGTTGGCTATTATGTAATCACAGCAAAGTGTTTGACACAAAGTGTCTGTGCTCCTTAAAGGGGCTTACGTATTAATTAAAAAACATAGCCACACAAACAAATTTTCTTGTTAAAAGTTTACGCCCTTGTACACCCTTGTATGCGAAAAACCGCCAACGTTTGGAAGGAAACAGCATTGTACAGGCCTGAAAATTAAGATGGAAATGTTCTATGACATGATTGTCAATAAATATTGCTATGAAACAACTTCAAACAAACAATAAAAGATTAAATAAAGCTGGCTTTAGCCAAGTAGTTTCTTAGCGATAAGTAATCAAAGTTGTGCAAATCGCATTTATATTTAAACTAGAAATTAATCTAATCCAACCTGATTTGGATCAGATTTGCAGAGGATTGGGTTAAATTAAATTATATATAATAATATTTTGTTTTTTCATCTATTTTTTAAGAAATTTTATCCAAAATAAAAATTGTTTTCAATTTTCAAGTTATGTATAGGAAATCTCTGGTCGTTATCTGCTGAGCAATTAAAATGAGCTCTTTAATTTTCTAAACCTTTAGAGGAGCTAATGTTGCATAATCATAATGATATGTATCAAAGACAGCGTGTAGAAAATCAAATGGCAGAAAAATACTAATAATGAAAATGAATGGTAGTGCATATAAACAGTGTGTGAACAAAAAAAAATTATAATTCCAGAATAACAGAAAAAAAATTAAGACGTGAAAAAAAGAAAGATAGAGAAGAAATTTCACCTTTGTATTATATTAACAAATGAATATGAAATGTCATCAGCAACAGTTCTCTACCACATTAAAATATAGGAGCTATCATATAATCAAATGTATGAGTAAGAAAAACTCTAACTTTACAGTACTCAGAGTTTCATGTCTTTCACAATGGGAAAAGGCCTACCAAGTCAAAATCTTTCATGTCTTTCACAATCTTTCACAAGATTGTGAAAGACATGAAACTCTGAGTACTGTAAAGTTAGAGTTTTTCTTACTCGTACATCTGATTATATGATAACCTTTGTATTATAATTTTTGTTTAAATTCGATTGCTTCTAATTAAAATTCCAATCGTAGTAAAAGCAATTAATGCGACTGGATCATTAATAACATTCACAATAGGAAAAGGTCTAGCAAGTCAAAAGGTTATGTCTTGTTTCTTACTCTTTCAATTAACGAAGGATCCCGGCCTCTCCCATCCGCAAAGTAGTTCTTAGCTCACACGTGGTTTAAAATCCTACGCCGGAAAAGATATTTTCACACCCAACATTTTTGTGTGAAAACAGAGGAAATGAAGATTCGAATTAATTTAATACTAACGCTTTTAATTAAAAAGCAAAACTAATCATGCTTATTGCTATAAACTGTTTAATATCGGAATATTTAATGTATCGAAGGGCTAGCATTAGTTAGAGCTTTGCAGTTGGATCAATTCTAACAAGTTAGTAAACGGTTTTGCTCAGCTGATTGACTATTTAACAAATTTGGCAAATAACTGTAAATTGTACAGTTTTAGGATTTCCTTTCTAACCACGAGTGAAAATTCTTTTCATCCAATATTCTTACAGTAAATAATAAAAAATTAAACATGTTTTTTGTACTTATTTTATATCTTACTTGACTTTAGGCACTTTGGGTATTAATAATGCTGTCAACACAAAGCATGTTACCTACATGTCTGTATGGTCATTCATTGTCAGGTGAATCCATGTGAGGACTTGATTAGATGAATAAATCAAGACTAAACAAATCCCTCAGCTGTATTTTCCATAGGCTGGAATAAATGACTACTTACCATAAATAAATAAATAAATAAATATATATATATATATATATATATATATATATATATTCGACACAGGAAATATGCCAAACCCACACTGACAAACCCATTCAGATAAAAACAANTCGAGTCGATAGCTCAAACAGTAGAAAATGAATATTGTAGGGAAATGCTCTTTTAATAATTTTTTCAATACCACTTTTAACACCAAGCATTACTAGTGCAGCATAACAAAAAAAAAGGAATCAGATTTTTCACAAGGTACTTAGCTTAAGTATTAACAATATACTTACAAACAGATTGCTTGTCTTGACAAGCTAATTCATTTGTACCCTACGTCAAGGTCTTTGCAAACAAGGCATCTTTAACTTTTTCGACACAATTGGGCAATTATCAAAAGCGTGATGAATGCAAGAGTGGATTGGGGGCCTGAGTCTCCTCAGAGTCAAGAGAGATTGTAGCGAGGAGGGCTCTTCCCCCTGCGCCCCCTCAGACATCATCACTGTTGCCAACCATTATTTTACCGGTAACAACAGATTTTTAATGTAGTCAGATGGTTTAGTTTTTTCTTACCGTTGAGAACATTGTACGATTTTAGATTATCGTTCAAGTTTAAGTATCCACTAATGTATATTAAGCTCTTCGTGGTAACGGGGTATTTCATATTTAATATATGTATTTATATATATACTGTATATATATATATATATATATATGACACAGGAAATGACTAAAGAAAGTATGCCAACATTTACTTGAGTAAATCAAATATTTATTTATTATTTCAAATTTTCGTCTTACCGTCTGTCTACAACAGACTTTATCAAGAAACAGTTTCTTGATAAAGTCTGTTGTAGACAGACGAAAATTTGAAATAATAATTTTGATTTACTCAAGAAAATGTTGGCATACTTTCTTTAGTCATTTCCTGTGTCAAATATATATATATATAATACGCAAGATATAACTGGAAATAATGGTTTTATTACATTTTAGCCCAATAAAAATACAACTGTTGCATTGTAATGTTAACCTTAGAAACATGGGGGTGACAACACAGAGCTTTAAATAATAGATCTCTTAATACGTGACTATATAGATCCTGTTCTTAGACATGATAAGTTTTTGACCAAACAATTTAGGTACTATTTCGTAGTCAGTGGCTACAATCCAATTTGTTTAGCCTCTCTTTAATTTCATATATAGGTGTACGTGAATGCAAGAATTGGTCTTCACTATTATTCGATGCACAGGGGCTGAGATTTTAGTACAGGTCATTATCAGTTCAATTACAAGGCCATCGTGGTCAAGGAGACAACCTCTACAACTTTACCTTCGTACAGCTCACTTTTCTGGCTTAAAGTACGGTAGCAGTGGACAACGAATATCAATATCTGGATCTACAGAAAAATGAAATACCTAACAGAAAGTGCCTTACGTGAGATAATATATATATATATATATATATATATATATATAAATTTCCAGTCTTATTAATTAAAGTCTAATATCCTTGCTATATTGGGCGAGTTAGAGAATCTATTTCTACTCTAAGACTTGTAGGTCGATATTTCTGAAAGTTTTTTCGGAGTAATTTGAATTCTGGCAAGTTGTTTATTCTTCCACTCTTTGGTGGTGTTCGATTTTCTATGTCCTCTAGAGCAAAGACTGATCATTTTGTTAGATCGCGTTCCACTAATTCCTATCCAAATCACACTGGTTATTTTGACAGAGTTCCTCCGCAAACTGATTAGACCTAGACTCTATCATCATAAATGCAAGGTTGGTTACAAAACTCATTCATGGGGTTGATCAATCAACAGCTCATGGGACAGTTTTGATTCCGATAGTTGTTTTGAAAGAGTGTATTTCTGAGCTATCTTCCTTGCTGTCAAAACTTTTTAACCTTTACCTATCAGAGTCTTTCTGGAAAGTTTATAATGTTGTTCCTGTCTTCAAAAATGCGGATGGTCTATTAGATCCTCGCAGTTAACGAGCCGTAAATATTCATTCTGTCATTGGTAAGAGTATTTGAGCGACTTATCAACGTTGCAGTGGGAAATTTTTGTAGAACGTCTCTTTGTTGATGTTCAGTACAGGTTTAGAAGATCTTACTCCACTGATGACCTTTTGACAGTAATCATGGAAAGTGTCTATAGGTTTATGGATAAGTCTAGTGAAGGACGAGCCAGAGTGCCTGATATTTTCAAGAAATTTGATAAGGAGTCACTTGGTGGGCTGCTTCATAAGCTTTCTGGTTAAGATATTTGTGGAAAGGTCTTTTAACTTCTTTAGTACTTTCTTTTAAATTGTAAAATGCTTGTCACATTAGATGGAATTACACTTGATGATTATTCGATGAACGCTGGAGTTCCTCAAGGTTCTATTCTTGATCTATCTTTCTTCGTTCTTTACCCCAATCATCGTCCTGGTAATTTGCTTCAGTTAATCAACATCTGTGCTGAAGACACTACTTTGTACTCTGGACATAGTCACAAGGTAACTCATAAACAAGCTGAAAGAAAAGACAGTCACAAGAAGCTCAGAAGAAATAACTAAAACGTGCAAAAGAATCTGACTTTTTTGGGGGTGGGTGGGTGGTTTAAAGAATGGGGAAGGAAGGGGCTGGTTTCTTTTAATGAAGCAAAAATGCAACTCATGCTATTAAGTAAAAAACTGTTTCTGTCCAACATTCTTGGAATATCATTTTGATGTTGATCCTGCTGAGATTACTTCTGGTCTTGAGCAATGTTTATCAATGTTGCTGCTTGCTTTGTCATTTTACTGCAGATATTCCTTGGGCTTCTGATATTTAATCTATTGGTAAGCCTACTTGTAAAAATTTTGGTTCTTTGTATCGTGCTGGAAATAACTTTATGCCTGACACCATCGTGTATCTCCGTCAATCTACCATCCGCCCTTGCATGGAGTATTGTTGCCATATCTGGACAAGTGCTCCGTCATCTCATCCTGATGTTCTGGATCGCTTTCAGAGACGTGTTTGTAAACTGATAGCTCCAAGTCTTGCTGCTACTCTTCAAGCTTTGTCTCATTGACGGAAGGTGGCTTGTTTTAGTCTTTCCTGTAGGTATTATTGTGGAAAGTGTTCTGATGACCTTTTTATTGTTGGTTTCAACTCAGTTTGTTACATCTAGTGTGACTCATTTCTCTCAACGTCTTCATCCCCATGCATCTGTTGTCCCTCTTTGGTTGTAATAAATCTTTCTACGATTGTAGGTTTTATCCTTGGATTGAAAGATTGTGGACCTCTTTGGTTTCTAAGAGCTTTCTTACATCATATGACTTGAATATTGTTAAGTTTAAGGTTAACTTCATGTCTTGGCTTGAACTTCTTTTTTTCTTTTTCTGTTTCTTCTTTCAGTCATTTCTTCAATGTTCCTTACTTACACTTAGAGGAATGATGGCTTGTATAGTTCTCAACCATTTAAAAGAAAAGAAACATAGGTATAAGCTAAGCTAGAAACAATAGTCTTTGTGTGCTTCCAAGTCACTCCAACAACGTGACCCAGATTTTGAACTCAATATATTTACCACTCAACTTCAGGAACGTTGGTATAGGGGACGTAAATTCTACTACCCACAGGTTAATGATTCCCCTTCTTGACCGAGAATACACATACGATGAGTCACCAGCCTGAAAGTAGTATGCATATCCATTCTGACATCGCAATAAAAATGAAGTATTGAAGAGCTGTTGGTACAATGACCTTTTAACTTAATATATTTTTTAGTTGATTTTGTCTACTGAGTGTCTAAATTGTTACCTTTTAATAAAGAGGATTTACAAGCTGTGGAATTTTGAAAATACTATAAACTAAATTTGACCCTTTTCCATAGCACTGGCTGGTAAAACCTTTCAATCGAAGGAATTTGAATAAGATATTAGGACTAGCCAAATAACTGAGCCTTAGCAGCCAAGTGCTTTGTTTCTTTACTTTGAGCTTGGAGGATTTTAAGTACTAATCTCATCATTAAGCAAAACATTGTAAGAATGCTCCACTCCATGAGGTTAGTAATAAATTGCGTATATAGAGCTGTCAAGTTTAAATATCTGTATAATAAAAGCCTCTATGCCATTAAAAGGTAGATAATGACAGGTTTAAAAACATCGTTTTTGGAATAACTAACACTAGGTAAAATCTACAACAAGGAGTGTGGAATGCTTATATTGTGATACTTTATATACTGGGTACTTTACTTTATTCATAAATTTATATTAATTTATAAGGAGCAGAGGGATTTTTCTTAAGTTCTGTATCAGACATTTATTAGGGTTGCTTTTCTGTGTTGGTACAGTTACAAATATATTAGGGGAACACTGACAATAAAAGAGCACATACGAAACCGACTTAAATAAGCATAACACAGGAAAATAATAACTGAATTTAGTTTTGTCATGGTTTTGAAAAGTTGTGGATTCTGCAGAAATGCATAAATTGATAATTACAGTAACTAAATATTTTAGGTAACCTGTATTTCAAGTAAATGGCTTTTTGATAGCACTCGTCGGCATCAAAATAAACTTTTTGTATTTGAATGTTTAAAACGAGATGACAAGACAAATTTGACAAAAAGAGGGTTTTTTGGCTTTAATTGGTTTTATTTAAAGATATTTGATTCTGGCATCTTGTACTAGGTGAATGCTACCACAAATTCTTTTGACCAAAATAAAGGTGATGTTATTTGCGATGATTAGGTTCTATACCACAAACCGTTGAGTTGTAAGAAATTTGCATGCTCGGATTATACATTTCATTGTTGTGTTGAAAAAGGGCTGTGTATATTTCATTGGTACTCGAAGTAGCTCCTTTTTTATAAGTTAGTTGAAACTTTAACTGGGGCAATAGGGGCTTAGAGCACTAAGTCCAATTTACGGTTGTGACTGGGAAAAACTAACCTTAGGATGAAAGGCGAGATCAAATAGCTTGTCTGTGACCTACTCTGTGACCAAGTCAACCTTACCTCCAAGTGGTGTGCCTTGAACAGGAAGTCCAGCAACTTCTGAATCAACGAGGATCTGACTAGGAAGTAAGAACCCGAACTTCTGTTGCCGTAGGATGAGCTCCCTGTTAGGCGCACTGTGCAGGGCCTATTGGCGTGTGAATACGTCCCAACACTCAGGTATGGATTAAAAATTCCTTACTACCTTGTGAGTAGATATTGGATTTCCAAAGACTAAGGACACCAACGAAAACTATGGTTGGCCTCAGCAAGAAGATGCTGCTGTCGGAAACCCTGCCAAGCTAAAATAAATGCGGATCATAAATCATATCATACCTGATCGGTCGAGGCTAGAGTTATCAACGACCGCCAGCATTACTGACCAGTAGAAAGGTGTCGGAAACTCTGTTACTGCTGCTGAACAACGAAGGAAAAGAGTAAAAAGAAGAGGAGGCGAAAAAGGAAAGAAAAGTAAGAGAAGGAGAAAACCAAGCAGATAACCTTAAAGATTGGTACAATAAATGATGGAACCATGAATAGAAAAGGAAAGGAGATTGTAGATTGATGGATGTGTTGGAGAAGGGAATAGAGGAATGAGGAGATGATAGGAAGATGAGATGATAGGAATATGATAGCAGATGATAGGATGATATGACTACGTAAGGAGAAATGAACAAGGCCAAGAGATAATGGACTTTGCAAAGAGAGTAAAGGTGGCAGTGCTAAACACGAACTTCAGGAAGAAAGAGGATCAGAGTTTTACCTACAAAAGTGGTGGACAGAATACTCAAATTGTGCAGCAACACACGTTTCTTCTAGTACATAACAGTCAGTTGCTTCCTTTAGGTGTCTTCATTTGCAAGCTAGTTAGCTAGACTAACTATCTTGAAAACGAAAGCACCTAAAGGAAGTAACTGACTGCTATGTGCTGGAAGGAGAGTGTGTTGCTGCACAGTACAAAGTAGTAGTATGCAAGCTAAGGGTTAAAACTAAGAGGAAAAATAAAAGGACGGTTCTTCTTCTTCTTCTTCTTCTTCTTCTTCTAGGTGCCTTGTCCAGCCAGGACGTAGGCGATCGTGGTTGTCCATAGCTTTCTATCTCTAATATTTTTCAGTAATTCATTTTTTGACACTATATTTCTCTCGTTTTCTGGTCGTTGGAACGCTATCCATTTGCTTAGACTAAATAAATATGTAATTCTCTACCTGCTGCGACTAGTTTTACTTTCGATTTTCCCTGTGATTGTTGAGTTTGCCAGTCCTTCATTCCTCATGATGTGTCGCAGGAATTGCATTTGTCTTTTCCTTATGCATTTCAATAAACTCTTTTCTTTTCCAACTCTTCTTAGAGCTTCCTCGTTTATGACATGGACGGTTATCCAAGGCTTAAGAGGTGGAAATTGAGAGAAGCCAAGTGTAGAAGGAACGTGAACCCGGAGTTACGAGAGACGCCGAATTCAACCATGAATGTGCTGGAAAATTGGTCAAAACTAATTGAGAGCATTCGAGAAATGGACAAGACAGTACTGGAGATAACATTAAGCTGTCGTAAACTAGGTAAGGTAACATGAAGGTGGAATGATGGAACACAGGCAACTATTCAAAACAAGAAGAAAGCAAAGGTGTTTGACAGAACAGGCCAAGAGGAAGACAAAAATGGAATATGACACTGAACAAAAGGAAGCAAAGCGAGAGGTAGCCAAGGCTACGGAGAAGGCATACAGTGATTTCTATTGCAGACGGCACAAAAAGGGAAAAATATATTTATTCCGGATCGGGAAGCAAAAGAACAATGCATCAAATGATATTCAGCATGCTGGAAGCATCAAAGATGCAGATGAAAGCCTATTGGTAGAAGTAAAGGAAGCAAAGGTCTCATGAGCACTGCAAACCCCAGGTAAACCAGCATTGGAGAAGCCCAGAGAGTTGAACATGAAGTTGGAGGGATAGAAAGACGTAAAGTAAAAAAGGCATTGAACAAAATGAAAATCGGCAAGGCTGTAGGCCCAGACAACATACCTATTAAAGCATGGACGTGTCTCGGTAACGTAGGTTCAGAAATGCTCATAAAGCTTTTCAATAGGATCCTTTAGTGAGGGGAAATACCAAACGAGTGGAGAAGGAGGGTGTTTATCCCTGTTCATAAGAACAAAGGAGATGGGTAAGAGTGTGGCAACTACAGGGGCATCAAAGTAATGTCCCCCACCATTAAATTTGTGGTAGAGAGTTTTGGGTTCAAGACTCAGGCAAGAGATAGAGGTCAGCCAGGAACAGTGCGATTTCATGCTAGCAAAAAAGTACAACGAATGCTCTATTTTCTCAGACTAAGGACCAAAGAAACTGCATTTTGTTTTTGTTGATTTGGAAAAAGCGTATGCCAAGGGAGGAATTAAGGCTTTGCATGACAACATCTGACGTAAAAGAGAGTAGTAAAAGACGTCAAGTATCTGGTATCAACAGTGCAGTGCAACGGGGGATGCGATAGAGAAGTGAAGAAGCGAATGCAAGCAGGATGGAATGCAATTGGAGTACTTTGTTGCAGAAAGGTATAACCATAAGTGAAAAGAAAAGTGTGCAAAACTGTAGTGCGACCAGCTCTGCTATTTGGGCTTAAGACAGTGGCGACAACAAAGAAGCATGAATCTGACTTGGGCTGGTCACTTAGGGCCACACGCTAGGACAAAATCAGAAATGAATACATCAGAGGTACAGCACATGTTAGGAGATTAAGAGAAAGGCAAAGGAAGGCCAAACTGAGATGGTTTGGACACGTGATCAGAAAGGAAGAGACCTGCATCGGGAGAAGAATTTTAGAGATGCATTTGCCTAGGAGGACGAAGAGAGGAAGACTAGGCCGACGGTACATAGACACAATTAAAGAGAACACGATGGCAATAGCAATGGAGAGAGAGGGTACCATTTGTGGGACCAAATAAAGGATTAAAATCCGCTGTGACGATCCCTGGTGGGAGGAGCCGAAAGACTTTTAATCTTTTGCCTTAGTATTTCAAGGTTCAAAATAAACAAATTAGTCACTTACTTGATCACTCTCTGAATTAGTAAAGTGCTAGCATATCAAAATCTGGACGAGTTTCTTTATTTTATTATCTTTACTAAGACAGTACTACAATTATAAGCGAATATCTAAATATATATATATATATATTTATGTATACATTAAAAAATGTGTGTATAGCATATATATGCAGGAAAAGTTACCTTAATTTACCATTTTAGATTTTCAAAATTCAATAAATGCAAATGTTTTGTTTATAAATACAGCATTAAATGACTTTTTTATGTTCTTTTTAAAATTTTCAAAGACAAAAGTTGTCTATTTTATTGACATATTCGAATGTTCCACAACAAGGCAAGGGAACAACGATTGCCATTTTCTCATATCATGAATGTGCATACGAAGGTAACTTAATTGGTATTTTTGTCGCTTAGCAGTTTTATTTCATGAAATAACTATTCACGCATTTACCGTGTGTACCGTTCAATTTGAAAACGTATTGATCATATGAAGTAAGCAAAATTGTTTCTCCTTGTGTAGTAGTAGAAAGACCCCTCTGTAATTGATCTCCAGTCTGTGATGTTCAGTATTACTATGGATCATTTTGTTGGTTAAAGATCGTATGGTCTGTACCGTATTTAATTATTACAGGCTGTAAAAATAGAGTTTTACTGAAACACACTTCCTCTTTGCTAAATCTCTAAAGCAGGGCAGAGCTTAGTTAGTTGTTGTTGGAAACAATGGTGGACATGGTCAACTATATTTTATTCATGACAAAATTTTTAAAAACTTAGTATTTAAGCTAGAAATGCTGCTGACATTGCAAGGATTAGTTTTATGAATACTAGATAATCACAAGGCTTTGTAAAAATATAGCTTTCATTTTTTACAAGTAAATCTCTCATGGTGGCAAAAATAGTTTCTTTCAAGATATTTTTTTCACTATAAATCCCTGTAATTCATGTTGCAAATACTTCTTTGCACAAATGTTCTTTGAGCACGTTTCAATTCTTTAAAGTAGAATAAAGAATCTTAAGCATAAAATGCTCCTATAAGCAGTACAGTCTAGATAAGAAACTGCAAAAGAGAGTAAACTGTGTGATGGTTTATTAAAATACAATGGTTGGTCAGCTCAATCGTTTCTCCTTTTGAAGAAGATGATACACACAAGGAAATAAAAACTAATACATCCAAACTCTGTCCAAAAATGTTTTATATTTGTTTATCAATCATTGCTATGAATTCCAATGCCACCTTAAAGAAAATGTTTAAAAACGAGCATTAAATCTCGGTCATTGGATTTCTACGATTGTTGACATTGGTTACCAGTAGCCGAAGTAACTAGCACTGTTCTAGTTTATTGTCTTTTTTTATTGTTTTCAGAAGGGAAGCAATGTCCTGTTGGTTTGCTCGCTGACTTCACTTTTCTTGTCAAACGGCCTACCTCCTATCAAGATCACCCTTAAGCTTAAATTTTAAAAATGTGGTAACCCCAATTCTTCCTTGTTTTTGGAGTAACTAATTTATTGCTGCAAAAAATGATCACAATTAAATTGTCCTGTTAATTAAGCGTTACTATTATGGAAAACGAGGCAGAGGAAGGAAAAGAATAACTTTATTAGACCAGTCAAAAAGCAAGTTAATGGAAGAATGGAAAATCATTCAGATATCAAGCGGAGAACCGAGGATAGAGATGGATGGCGTGTATGGCGCTAAACCTGTCTGTGGACAGACTACTTACAAGACAAGACTATGGTGTTCAATGACATTTCAGTTTATATCCACTATCTCTCATTTAAAGTTTTCTACTCTCCTAAGAGCCTTGTTTAGGGTCTCGGACAAGTTGCAAGCAACCTCAAGAAAGCGTTCATTTATATCACAGACAGCGTTTCTGGCTTGCCGGAAACATTCAAGAAGGTGAAACGTTCCTTTCAAACAGACTAAGCAGAGAACATCACCAGAAATATATCTTATGGTTGAATGATACCCACAAACAAAGAGTACTCTCTACCATTAAAGGTAACAAACGTTTGTGAACTGGAAACTAAATCACCAAAACCAAACTCCATAAATAAGTCTTATAGAACAATAATCTTATCTAGTAAGAGATCAACAAAAATATTACAACTCCGACTACATGCTTCGCACTTACATGCCAATACCCTCGAACCAATCTACGGGCCACGATCTAAAGAGACGTCCCTGGATCCTTCTCAACCGAATTAGATCTGGCTATGGACGGCATGCAAGCTAGATGCATAAGATTGGCTTAGCTGATAGTCCGAACTGCACATGCGGTGACGTGCAAACACCTCAACATGTTCTGAATTGCCGTACGATTGCCATCAGAGGTGATATCAGAACAGTTGACGACGAATTTAGAACTTGGCTAAATCATAACAAGCTGCTAGATATATGATTGTATTTTGTCCTTATCAGTTCATACGAATATATATATACATGTAACAAAATATATTTTTCTTGTTAAAGATTTAAACACTTCTAAATTTCATGAGGCCATTCTTGTGAAGAAGATCGTCTAGATAGTTGAAATGGCAGCACAAGGTATTTCTACAAAAGTGAAGCACACNATAGTCCGAACTGCACATGCGGTGACGTGCAAACACCTCAACATGTTCTGAATTGCCGTACGATTGCCATCAGAGGTGATATCAGAACAGTTGACGACGAATTTAGAACTTGGCTAAATCATAACAAGCTGCTAGATATATGATTGTATTTTGTCCTTATCAGTTCATACGAACATATATATACATGTAACAAAAATATATTTTTCTTGTTAAAGATTTAAACACTTCTAAATTTCATGAGGCCATTCTTGTGAAGAAGATCGTCTAGATAGTTGAAATGGCAGCACAAGGTATTTCTACAAAAGTGAAGCACACACAATCCAGCGAAAAATGCATCGCGGTTTAACCTTCCAAAACATCCATTGACAGCCTTTTGAGAAAGGAACGATGTGCCAGTATCCTTGACAATTGCTTCTAAAACATATTGAAACAAAATACGTGCCTTAACCGGTATTTTATTGATTACCAACATTGCACAAGCCTAATAAGCCAGCACGTCTAAATAAAGCTTACTCCAAGAGTCATTTTCATGTACTTTCACATTACATAGATGACCTTCTACGTTCATACACAAAAGTGAAGTTACACGACTACAACATCAGCATTGCTTTTGCAGCTTTTCTCACACAACAAAGAATCGTGGCAGATAAGATCATAGTCTATTTTGATGTCAAATCATTTTATATAAGTATATTAATGACACCTTAAGAACTGTTGAGTGTTTGCTTTAGCATGGTCATTTATTCTTATCATATACTACAATGAACCCTTCAGATATTCTCATACTACTACGAGCACCTCATACCAACACATGCTTCCTCTTTAACAAAGGACTTTTATATCCAAACCAATGGTGTGTCCATGGGAACATCAGCAACCTCTATGGTAGCGAAAATATTCATTCATGCAAATTTATGAAGCCATAGAATTATCAACAGTGACCAAGTCACAACTGTCTGTGAAAGATAAGTAGACGATGTATTTTTAATCATCAAATAAGACCAGCTACAGAGCTTCTTGGAATACATCAACGGTTTGTATTCAAGCATCATTTTTACCATGGAGAAAAAAGAGAAAGACAAGTACCGTTAGTTGATATACTAGTAAAAAGACACATACAGGAAACCAACTCACAGTGACCTTTAAAAATGCATCATATCATTTAGTCACAGCTTGTAATAGTGTTATTACCACCCTGTTCGGAAAAGCAAAAAGAACTATTTTTAATCCAAACAATTTCAAAAAGGACCAAAGTCACCGTATAAAATATTTTCTCATCCCAGAGATATTCTGATTTCTATCACCAGAGAGGTTGACACAGAACCACTCTTTCGAATCATGAAAACAAAAGGAAACCTCTCAAACAAATATATCTACCCTACGTCAACAACGCCAGTGAGCATGTGAGATTATTCCTCAAACAAAACAATACCCAGTTTTCCTTCTTCATAACATTCACCCCAAGAAAGCTACCGTCAAGAAAAAGGTCCCAGTGCTACGTGAAAAAAGGAACAGTATATTTTACAAACTATAATGTAAGGACTATTTTGCTCCTAGAGTGGTAAATCAAAGGATTTCATGGATGAAAGGGGAAAGGAGTATAAAAGAGCTCTTTAAAAAGTTGACAGTTTGAAATAGCCCAAAATGCTGGATGGTTGATCATGCTTTTGACTGGAGAAATAAAAAGATCGTAAACAGATAAATCAACTCTCCTGAGTATCTTGCAAAATGTTTGAAAACTGCTCATTTTTCTGGCAAAGTAGTTCCTTTAGGATTGCTGAACGTCCAACATTTTTCTTGCTTCCATTAAGCTGAGCTTTCAAAAAGAATTTTAGTTCGATGTTGCTTTCACTTTCCAAAAAACGATTGCATGATACTGAATAGGGAGCATTTGTTGTAGCATTGACATAGCATAGATTTTGATTATTGACATTCTGACCGTTTCAACTTTCTTCATCATAGTCAACATAGTTTTAAAATTATTTTCACTCTGAGATCTTCGATAGATGGTCTTCATTTGTCAAAAAATATTTGTTCCACCTCTTGTCCCAAATCATTTTTACCATCTTGAACCATAGGTTTCTCTATCCCAAAACTATTTCGGTTCTGCGTGTATGGAAACCTTTCTGCAACCCTAGCTTCTTCTGTCTAATTGCTCAGCTTTGTGATACTTTTCTATGTAATTGTTTCACTCTTCGTATGACCTGAACGTTTTAGAGTTTATACTAAATTCACCCCTTTTGTCTTCAATTCACTGAAGTTGGAAAATAGTGAAGTATAAAAATGTGGTCGAGAGTGAATAGTACAGCGACAGAATAGCTAAGTATTGGATACCATACCATAGCATAATACAGTCACTACCAAAAGTTTAAGACCACCCTTAATTTTGACTCTGAAATGACACAACTGATTATATATCTATATTAAAACTGATTTATTGTGGATAATATTTCCTTTACACACAAATCTCATATTTTTTAGTATCTTTTGATTAAATTTGCATCCATATTGATAGTTGTTTCCGT
>RDPX01000070.1:2407827-2456706 GCA_003991215.1 Morbakka virulenta | reverse complement strand
GGCAAACTTACATATCAGGACGTCCAGCTCGTGGCCGTAGGAGAGCAGTTCCTCCACGCTACTCACCACTGCAGTGGAGTGTGTACGATCGTACTTTAAATAGACAAAATAGGACCAACAATGCGGTAGAAGGTTACCACAATCGGCTAAACAAGATGGTAAACAAACATCATCCGTCGATGTTCACCATACTAGACGAACTTCGGAAGGAGCAGCGAGATACGGAAGTCTGCATAGCCCAATTACATGCTGGGCACGTTAACGTCCGACAGAATAGATCGCGAAAAGCACAGATAAAGGACGACAGGATATATAACATCGTCAGAAGATACCAAGAATATAAGGATGACGGAAATGTTCTTCTCTACCTGCGTTCTCTTGGTTACAATGTTGCACCGCATGCCTGATTCAATTAATAAAAATACTTGTATCATATACAATGCCCTCGTTCAACAATGTACAACTTTGAATATGGGTACCAAAGTATGCCTGGGACGTGTTGGCATGGGGACGATTTAACTGGGGACAACCTGGCATGGGACCAGTTTGCCTTGTGGACGAATTGACTGGGGACCAATTGACGGGGACGAATTGGTATGGGGACCAGTTGGTATGGGGACCAGTTGGCTGGGGAACATTAACCACCGTGTAACTTGCCTGTCACACTAAGATGTTCTAGCTCTTTCGGATAGTTTCTATAAGAAAACATTTTGCTCCTGCTCTCTCCAACACTTCTTAATTTATTAACCTTATTGTCCAAGACATTCTCATCATTCTCCCGAGAAACCACATCTCTGTCGCTTCAATTACTTACTACATTTGCGACAGGGTCTAGCATTCACTACAATATATGAAGATGAAAAACACATAGCAGCTCAGCATTCTGATTTTATTAGTCATAGAAATTTTGTTGTTCTTCATTATGCTGTCTAGTTTCTTAAGTACCGCTTTTGCCATTCCGATTTGTCTTCTAATTTCTTGGTTACATTTGCCATTTTCAGATATCATGCTGCTAAGACAATTGAAATTCTGTACGTAATTTATTGGGGCATCCTCGATCAGTATTTCGCACTGTTTGTCATTTTTTTGTTTACTAATTATCATACATTCTGTCTTCTTACACTTTATGGTAAGCCCTTTCCTTTTGCTGGATTCAACCACTTTGTCTAGTATCTCTTGTAGCTTTTTTTCTTACTCTTCAATCAAGACGGTATTGTTGGCATATCTTATGTTGTTAATATTGTGTTCTCCGACGAGAATTTCCTCCAATGGTGTTATTTCTCGAAGAATGATCTCACTGTAAAGATTGAAACGGTCTGGGCTAAGCCGAAATCCCTGTCGAACGCATCTTCTAATGTTGGTGTATGAAAGGGTACTACCAGCGGGGTCAGGGTGGATCTGAGAGCAGTGATGTTTAAGGTGCACTTTACTCTTCCCAGAATTCTAGTCTCCCGACTGGAGACACATCACTGGAAGCAGCTTAATATTGTACCCAGTACTGTTGAACAGGATACTTTATTCTAATAAACAGAACTACTCCTCTATTTTGCAAGACAACTTTTCCCCTTAGATAGCTGCAGTGGCATAATACAACTGTTAAAGTAGTAGAAATAATTTGTATTAGCCTAACTTCTTTTTAAAGAATTTGCCTTTACTTTTGACGGTAGCATTGTATGGGGCTGCATTAAAGTTGTAAAGAAGATAACTTCCTGGAGTCAAACAAAGGATTGTTGTGCTGTTCCAGAAATTTGAAGACAATGATAAAGTTTTGGGTTCAAAAATTGTATTTTAATCACTAACATCTGTAGTTAAAGTTCTTTGTAACACGTGCTTGATAGGAAATAAAAATATTGATCAAAGAAACTAATTACATATCATAGCAAAAATGCTCTTCTCTATTCAAAAGCTCAAATTTACTTAAGCCTATCTTTGTCATAAAAACACCCCAGAAAAAAACCGTACCTTGACTACATAGCTGGGGCTCAGGAATGGTTAACATGAAATAAAATTAATCTCTATGCTTTTCTGCCAATATAGGTTAATACAGCACAATAAGAGAGCTAGAAAACAGCCATTGCAGGATCACTAGACAACATACGATTTCTCGGAGAAAGAGCTTCTTCTTTGCCACTCTTCCTATCCTGCCATTTGGATCAAAATGTTGGACTTTATCTATAAAAACTGAAAGAACGACTGAAGATAATAGAAGGTGGGTTTGAAGGAGAATGTAGTAAAACGCCATGCATAGTACACTCAACAAAGTATTCCATCTAGGAATGGCAAAGCGGGCATTTAAAAGGATAATAGAAGTAAGCAGAAATAATTTTATTGGACATTAGACAAGGAAAAAAAGAAACCGAATACCTAATCATAACTGGAAAGATCGTAAGCTGCAGATTTTATTTCTGCTTTACTCATAGGAAAAGGGACATTTGTCTTGATAAAATCAATCGTCACATGTTCAAAAGGAAACGTAGTTTTATTAATAAGCATCTTGTTTATTGGCAAAGAAAGGTAGCGTTGGCTGATGCCCTCGAAACTAAGAAAAGTTTATATTAATACTGAAACAATATATTCGAGAAAATTAAAGTTGACAAGCATTTAGATATCAGCATAATCATTGATCAAGTGTCAAATGTTTCATTATTCTACGATAAGATACTTATATGCAGTTGTGACTAATACTTCACCATCATGATAATATTGGACTGTAGGTATATAGCCCTTGCAGAGACTTACTAATCCTTAAGCTGACATCACATACTGAGGTGACGTATAAGAGTATCATATGTAGTTTTTGATGTAAACATGCTAGCCGTTAATCAAATGAATATTTGCCACATGCCACAAAAAATTGTTTATTTCCTCAATCACTTGTATTTGTTTCCTGTTACAATAGCCTAAACATAATATGTAAGTCATAAATATCAATGTTGATTAACTTTGAAAATTGTCTCATATATAGAATGAGGAGGTCATTTGGGTGTAAAGTGATTGTCAAGAGTCTTTATGAACATACATCTGCATCATCTTACAAAGACTGAGGGAAGGCGAGAAGATTGCTGGTGTATGCTTTTCTGAGAACAGTAGGTAAATTCCATTTTTCACATTGAGATATTTAAAAATGAAAAGACGTGCTGTATTTAAGGAAAAATATATGAAAGTCATTTTTTTGTATTTTAATTTTTCTTTGCACTTCTTTTCCTTAGTAAGATTAAAAACTACATTTCTACCCATGCTTGATCAATCAAAAGATCTTTTACAAATTACCAGTGAACGACTTTTAAACCTTCTACCAATAAAAACTATAGTCATTTTTTTGCAAGCCAATCATAAAGAAATAGCATGATTCCTTGCCATTTTTTATTTACTGTTATTCATTTGCTTGATCTATAAATGTGGAAAAGGACGTAGAAGAAGGATTGCAGAAGAGAAAAGTAGTAATATTTATATAAGTTAGACTACCAGCATGTGGTGTTTGTAAATTGTGTTGCATATTGCTAATATGAATGGTGTATGTATACAAGTAATAATGCTAGCCTCTAGAAAATAGTCCAGTGTTATTCAGGACACTTATCACCAAAATGGTAAATCGAAGAAACAATTTTAATAATTTTTAATTCTAGAAGATTTTATGGACTTTCAGGATACTGATAAACAACCTAAATAGACCTTTCGTGAAAAAAATGTATATTCATCAAATCTATATAAAGGGATCGATTTATTCATCAAAGAAAATTCAGTTGGAAAACATTTTACTCTTATATGAATTTTTCAGTTTTTACAAGATAGTGTAATGATAACTGAATTCCTGTTCCGTGATCACGTGACAGCAAAGGGATTTTAGAAAACAGAACAAAGGCTTCAAATGACCTTTCCTTGAATCATTTTAAACCTTTATACTCATTTTCAAATTAATTAACAAAAGCTTAAAAACTCTCAGCTCATGAAAATAACACCTTGTTTACCATAGAAGCTTATTCCCTTGGTATTATGATTAGCCACTTAATTGTTTACAAATTTAAGTAGTGGGTCTATTAACTGAAAATGTTCCTATATCAACCAACTAACATTATCCTTCCCAATTTTAAGAGGACATCTGCTGAAGATAATTACACGATTAGAATAATTTCAAATTGTGATAAGGGCACGTTGATTGTGGACTAAGCTTCACACACGCAACTTGTCAGAGGCCTAAAAAAAACACCTAATGAATGTCTGGATTAATTTATTTGAGCCACAGATACGTTCAACACTGTTTCTTGTCTTCTAAGGTTACTCCCAGTAATATAGAAGATCTTTGGAAAATAACTTTGAAATGTTCTTAGGCACAAAATATTGAAACCCTTTAATAGTTGTTGATGTCCACGAAATAATGGTATTTTCATTTCAAAAAGTATGTACTTTTCCTTTGAAAAATACGGCCTGGATGGAACACAACAGGACAAGAACAATAATAAACGCTGTGTAATATTTCATATTATTTAGTCCATGTTTCTTATGGTTCTGGACCCACTCTCAAAAGTGAATAAAAGAGCTTTCCAACAGTATAATATTCTGTCATGGGAGACTTTGTTCAATTAGCGAAAACCGTTTTAACAATTAAACCTATGATATAGATAGAAACGATAATTTTTTCACCCTCAAGATTTCTATTTATTGTCATGTTTATTAGCATTTATACCGTCTATACTGTTCAAATTGAGATTATGCCAATTACAATGTGATATAACCCCCCCCCCCCAAATGTCATGAGGTTTCAGTCAAAAAGGTTCAATCAAAATAAACATGATAATGTTAGCAATGTTGATTTTCTGTGCAATGAGCCTCTATTTTAATTATTTTGATCATAAAAATAAGTACTTTAGCCTAGAAAATCAAGAAGTTAAGGTATCAAATTTTCGACAACCATTACTTCACAGCTTTCAGCGAAAGGTAGCACAATGTACAGCATATAAAAATGTGATTTTTGTAATTTAGCATAGTTAATTTCGTATTCCTTCTAGATTGTTTTGGATAGCCAGAAACCAAGTCTGTATGAACTGATGTAATATTAACAAAGCAACTTAGTTAATAGAATAAATAATTTCCTGATGTAATACTCGATGGGAAAGCTCGTCCTAAGCTGTTCAAACATGTTCAAATATGTTTCCTAAAACACAATAAATTTTGCTTTCACAGTGCTAATCTGAAGAAGCAGGAAAAGACGCTGATCCCAGTGTATTCTTCACAGCACAATACTCGAAATGTATGGCACGTGTTACATGATTGGACAAAAAGACTCTTCTGAAACAGTTTATTTACGCGATATTAAATCTCAATGGAAGAAAGATGGACCACACATAGGCTGGAAGAACACAAGCTTTAAGTGAAAAACAAAGGAAGATAGCAAATAAAAATAATTTCTGCGCACCAGTTAACAAGGATCACAGATAAAGTGTTAAACACCAAAATGTCGAAATTCAAATAAACGGATATCAAGAGAATTCGCTTGAAATGCTTCTGCCAGAAATCAAAGCAAGTTGTTATTGTAATTATTTTGGGATTTAACGATTAGGTTTGTAATAAAACAGAGAGACTAATGAAGGTTCAAGGTACAGGAATACCAGCAATAAGGAATCGTAAGCTGGATGTGGAAAAAATAAACGTGTTAAAATGGATGTGTGCAATAAAGAAATTAGATTATTTGAGTAAAGAAAAAATTTTTGGTACCATGACAGAAGGAAAAATGTAATTGATATCCAGAAAAGGAGATTGAAAAGATGTTGGTACGAGGATAAGAGGCATGAATGATCTGCTGAATCGTAACTGGCAGGATTTAATACAAAGATATGGCAAAGGAGAGATTGATGATGTTGTTAAATAGAAACCCAAAGGGAATAGGTGTATAATTATAAAAGAGTAAAAGTTGTTTTGCCAGGAGCAATGAAATAAAGAAATAGGATAAAGCAATACTATATAAGAGTGTAAACAGCTGAAGACTAATAAAGAGAGTGTATTTCGTATATTGAATCCACAGCCAGGAACTTACAAGTATTAGAAACTTCACTTCAGGCCTAATTCTTAGGTTGGCTATATATAGAGCCATGGCTCCTCGTGGACATATATATACATCCTCGACATATATATACATATATATATATAAATATATGTATATAGTGTTAGGAGTAAACTCCAAACAGCCAGATGTTAACGCTTCTATTTTGACAAAATAGTAACATAAAAAACCCCAAATAATCCAACAAACAAACAAACAAACAACGTATACATCACAAACAAATTTTACAAGACTCGAGACGCAATACATAAACAAAGCCATAGAAGAAGTGCTTATATACATATATGTGTGCGTGTGTGTATTGGTGTGTATTTGTGTATCCACAGTCTACTCCAAGGTGAGAAAGTTTCCCAAACAATGTTAAATGAAACACAAACTGTTGCAATATGAATGAATCAGCGATTTCATTTGGCTCCCCGACTCCACTCATCTATTGTTTTTTTACAAGACAGAAAGGAGAAGGAAAAAAATGTTGAATCTGGGTCTCCAGTTTTATCTTCTACCTAACAGAGTTTTCGGGGCTATATATAGTTGAACAATATTCAATATTTTCAGATTTAAATATTACTCACCAAGTACTCACTAATTAATTAGCAGAGCTGCATAGCGATTATTAAGAAAAACAATACGCCTTCGCCCAAGGATTAATATGATATGTTTATATTCTATCTTATACAAATAATTAAGCTACAACTTTAAGCCTTTACTTTTAAAGAGATATCAGTTTTCACAGGTGTGCTTTACATTTTGGACTGAAATCAGTTTCCTTTTTCACCTCTCTGGCTAGGCAAAACAGAAATATTTTCATTCGTTCATGTTGTACACCAACAGAGTGAAATCAAAATCTAAAGATTGATATGCTCCTAATTTCATTTATTTCAGCCTAATACAGGCACCTGTCAAGTTACGTTCAACCTCACACACTTCACTCGGGGCTACATATGTTTTAATTATGTTTTAATCATATCTTATTATGTTTTAATGTCCATCAGTCCTCACAGTTTGTTGTTAAAATAGTTTTTTCGAGGTTTTTTAATATTGTGCAGTTCTCCTTTCGTTTTCTCAATAGAAGATAAAGTGATGTAAGTGAAATAAAACGCAAGTGTGTGCCTCTTCAGTTTGTAATAACCTATGTGTGTCTTCACAGGACACACATTGATAACAGCATATCCTTTTGTTGAAGTGTTTTATCCTGTATAAAGATTCATTATAAATAAATAAATAAAATAAAGTATATCTGTATCTTTGTAACTACTGAGCTATTGCCATGATAACGATGTTAAAGAAGCAGGAAGTAGATTTTCCTTTTTAACTTTAACAGCAACTGCTATCAAAAGGAATTGAACATTTTGACTCTAACTCTATATAACATTTTTATTGCTCTATTTCTGTTAAACATTTAGGAAAATTACTGAGCTACAAAATGATATGTTATTTTTCCATGATTAAAAACAGCAGACATTTTAAGCTTTTTACGATAAGACCGATAAAGTCCATAATTTTTAAAAAAATGATTTTGAAGCTCCATCGTCAGACCTTTAATTCAAGAAATTACCAACTTAACGAGAATAAGACAAAAGAAGGGCAAGGGCAGGGTACCTATAAAGGGAACTGATGTTGGTGGTATTATGAATTGCTAGTTGTCTGAAAATTCATTGGACCTTTTGATCTCTGATAGTACGTTTTGGCCACCCGAACATAGAATTTTAGGAAATTTCAACTCAAATGATCATCACCATCGACATCACCACTATCATCAATCCACAGTATAATAAGTCCGTGGGAAGAAAAAAAGAGATTATATACCAAAAGACCGTTAGCTGTTGTATTTATACACATTTTATTATCCAGTAATACATAGCTTACTTTGTAAAACTATTACAATATCTTGAAACGCAATTCGATAAGGATTCCATCTAAACCTTCTCTGTTGATGTAGTAAGACCATTTACAGTTTTCTTAGTCTCTTTCTGAACATCCCTGTCCTGCGACATATCAAGCCACAAAGGTTTACTTGGTATGCAGTCAGTTTAAATATAGCAATACAACATATCAACCAATGTGGAATAAACAAAGCTATAATTATTAGCAAGTGAGGTGGTTTGTGCGCATCAGTAACAAGTCCCAATCTATGCCTCAAGGCCAAAAGGAACAGATCAAGGTCAAAAATTTTCAGTGTTGGTGGACAACATGCGTAGCAAATGTTCCAATTAAGTTTATTTTATACAGATCACAAAATATGTGATCAGACAACGATTTGTTTTCTGTATAACAGCTTACATATCAGTGCACCTGAACGTATTTGTTTGTCATGAAGAACACTGTGTTTTTTCCCCATAGCTGAAGCATTACCAAAATGCTTGGCTCTGGAATTTTCACACACATATGTTGTTTGTTTGTTTGTTTGTTGGATTTTTTTGGGTTTTTTATGTTACTATTTTGTCAAAATAGAAGCGTTAACATCTGGCTGTTTGGAATTTACTCCTAACACTATATACATATATATGTATGTGCTTGAAGATCACAGAGAATGCTTGAAACTTGTAGTAGTAGAAAACAATAGTTATTTACATGTGCTTGCATAGATATACATATATATTTATATATATATATGTATATATATGCATATATAATATATATATTTATAAATGGATATGTTTATATATGCATATAATATATATATATTTATAAATGGATATGTATATATATGCATATAATATATATATATATACCATTGGAAAATAAATGCTACTACCGAACTGCTATCAGCTATGGTGGAAAAAATAGTTAATAATCCCTTTAAAAGTGATAAATGACGATTTTAATCTTTTCTTCCTTTGGAGATTGTCTTCATTTCCTTTATTTTATATTGCATCAAAATATTTTAGGAATAGCATCAACACGAAAACTAATTCCAGGAGCTATCTATGTTCAAAACTATTTTAGTGGGCCTTTATGCAGTAGATTAACAAAAAATGAATTGCGATTAATAGGAAAACTATATAGTGATTAAATCTATGTTGACAGGCTTCTTCATAAAACTCTAATAAAGTAGCTCAATTAAATAAAAAACGTTGTTTTAGTTTTCATCATCAATACAATTGTAAACAATCAGAACAATTGGTGCTTAATTTGTGTCGACCATATGATACATGATTAATAGATGCACTGCTTTCTCTTCTTGCTCCCAAAAAAAGTTTAAGGATAATATAATTCCGCCCGTAACTGCGCTTTCTACCCTTAATAAGAACGTAACGTTCATGACAAATCACAGAAAAGTCCGCAACATGTTAAACTTACAGTAATATTAACAAACCTTGGAGCACCCCTATACCACCCTGAGGAGCATTTGCAAATGCACTTGTATTTTGAGCCGTGTACTTATCAGTTACCAATACATCCGTTTTATTTCTAGGATTTAAGGAGTTGACATGGTACTGAATCATCCGGTTTTATTTGTCTTCACAATCAGTTAGTCACACCACTATTTCAGAAAAATCAATAATTTCAAAAGCATCTACAAGGCTGTTTTAAACATTTAGAAACCTCTTTGGACTGCTTTTAAAAAATACTGTAAGTCGACTGAATGAAAGACCAAGAATTTATATACACTCATATTATTTCAATTATATTCTTCATGTCTACAAGGTCACGAGCATATATTTGAACATAAATATAACATTTTGAATTCTATTTTTCTTTCTTTAACATTATATATTTTATTAAATACAGTAAAAAATGGCGCTGATAAGACAGACTCTTATCTTTACTTAAGTGGATGTAGCTTAGCCCGCTGAGGGGCAGATGTTAACATCTGGTCTAGATAGACGACATTCTGGCTTTCACAGTACATGGCAAATCTATTTCCATAGTCTCTAAGTGATTCCACAGCAAAGATGCAAATAGCACATCAATATTCATTCAAGTTCTTGTGAACACTTCGTTTATTCTTTCTACGTTCAATGGTATCATTAGGGATAATTTGGGTGGGAAATGAGGTAGGGTTTGATGCGAAGTAATTTTAAATGGTAACTGATCATTCCACTTTAAGTTAATTTACAGAAAAAACTATATGTGGCTTGCCTTGTATTGAGGTAAAAAACCGGAATATTCTGTACAACGCGCTATTGAACTAACAGGTTGTTTGTTGGGGTTATTAAGATATTCAGGATGTACAAGTGATTCTACTTGGCGCCTTATTGACAAACACTCAAAACTAGTTGGATTCATTACAATAGAGTTTGTTATGTCGAGAATTAATGATTAAACAACTAAAATTTTAGTTGCCCACATGTTATCACTATGGTAATTTTTTGACATAAAACTAATTCCATCATTTCCTTTCAGTTTGAGGAAAACGTTAATAGCAGGATTTTAAAAATTTTAGTATAACAAATCAGCCACATGTTGTCAACTGCAATCTTGTAGGATACTCTAACTGTAAGCACGGGAAAATTGTAGTACTAACAGTGGTAGGAATCTTACAAAATTTGGTAAAAAATTTGGTAAAATTTGGTACATTTTCCTCATGAGATCTTCTGGACCTTATTTACTTATTCATTAATTTTTTGTTTATGTACTACGAATTTTATACAGGATACCCGATTGAAAAGATTCAAGACCAAGATATTTACAATTCCCTTATTTCCATTGAGTAAGGCGAATAAACTATCAAAACAGAAGTTATACACACATGTTAAATTAAGCGGGGAAATTAAAAGAAGAACATTAGATTGGGTTAGAGGATTTTAAAAAATTCATCCACGTTATGTTTTATCAAGTTTTAACCTCAGGAAGGAGTTAGTAAAAACAATTTGCTCCAAAATACAAGAAACCCTCTTTACTTGATTTAAGTATAACTCTGGACAAAGGGCATGTTTTAATTCCATGTATTTTTTCTCATCACACGTTTTTTCATAGGACTTTTTTCCCTCAAATTCACTATTCCAAATAAAGCAGTAACTTTAGGTGTGAAATATCCTTCAATGTTTTCATATTTTATTTTTAATTGAATACGACATACACCCTTGGCATGAAATAAAACCTTATAAATAAAACCACATAACTTTGGGCACAGCATGGTTAGACTCAAGAGTGTGTAATAAAATGTACTAAGGAAGCTAACACTATTACTACATTTTTTGTTCTGTGGACAAAAAACTGGATTTGGTTCGTGTCCCAAAAATATTTTCTACCAAATTCTTGCCAAAAATCTTAATTTGTATCATATGGAATGGAGTGTACCATCAAATAGATGAGACTGAGATTAAAGATAATTTTTTTCTACAAAATCATGTTTTACATAATTTTTTGTATCAATAACTTCTTGATTTATATCAACATCTTCTTCATCTATATCAACATCGCTAAAATTTCCCTGTTGACCATCGTATCACGTAAGTGGGAGCGAAAACTGCTACCTCTTCCATTATATGCAAAATGCCCTGAAGTCTTTCAAAATCTCCTTATGGGTACCTCCTTTCGGCAAGACATCATAGATCCACCTAATAGCCAAAGCTTACAATCTCTTTCTTTTACTGGATGCTCTGTACTGAAATTCACTATTAATAATGCATTCATTCCATTTCGCGGTCAAATTATCTTTAAAAGGTTTATTTACATGAACTTGTCAATCCCCAAATTGTAATCAAACTCTTTATGTTAGTGCCATTAAACGCTTGAATAGCTTTGTTGCTGATATGAGCTTTCCCTAGGTACAGACTCAGGTTGCTGAAAAAAGCACCGGGTCGTTTACGCAAGAGATCATCTGCGTAAAAATTTCCATTAACTCACACAGGTCATTGCCCCTTCTCTGATACCTTGCACCACTATCCCAATAGCAAAATGTCCATCAAAAAGTTTCAGAAGATTCTTGAAAATAATCTTCAATTGAAACCTAACAGCTTTCACCTTGTTTTCCGTCCTTTCTTTTGTCTTGATAAGTTGTATGATTCAATTCTCCAGTTCAGGGTAATTTGCTTTACCATCTCGTATATTGCGTCGAATAGAAACCGCCACTGCTCTATTTTGGACTCGATTTATTATCAAATCTTTCTTTGAACTCCAACGTCTGATATTCCTTTTAAGCCCGCTTTTTAATCCTGACTTGTCTTCGATACGTTTCAAGCATTTTCCTCTAGTTTATTTTCCACAATTATTATAAAAAACTTACATTGAAAAGTAGCTAAAATGTAACAAATCTGACTTAATTAGACTATTTTAGCATTTGAAAACACAAATTGGTTTACTTTGCATCTTTCACTTTTAAAAATATGAAAATAAAGTGGTACCTGAGTGTCTTCCACACAAGATTGTATTTAAGGAGTATTTCAGGTTTCACGTGTACAAAATGTTTGAAACTCTTCCATGGAAGAAAAACTATGTTGTGAGAGAGCCAAATGATGACATGACAATAATTAATGAAAAGGAACCAGAAATAGGCTTAAAGTTCCTGGAAAATTTGTTGTAAACAGTCCATTTCACACAAAAGAAAATAGATGGTTTTTATTTAAAGATAATTGTAGCTTATATCCCAAGAATCAACAAGGCCCCTCAGTGCCTATCAGTTCTGTCTAAAGTGTTCATCCAGTGAAAAAACAGCTGTACCATAGTAAAAATGAGAATATGTTATTGTCAACGTTGTCATTAAGTGTCAAAGTTGTTAAACAAATAAAGACATAAATAAATAACCCCAAGCATTAATGTAAGATATTTATCATGTCGAGAGTCGTAAACTTTTTCTGAGCTACGACTTCTGCTAAGTCTTAAAAATCCTAAATTTTTAAGATGATTAGCGGAACACCAGGCATGTTACATTGCAAAACAGAAAGCTGAAGTTATAAATGATATGAAAGAAAAAATATCTACTGAGGAAGCAGTTGCTACGAAGCATGGACTTTGTCAGTCTATGGTTCCAAAATNCCTGAGTGTCTTCCACACAAGATTGAATTTAAGGAGTATTTCAGGTTTCACGTGTACAAAATGTTTGAAACTCTTCCATGGAAGAAAAACTATGTTGTGAGAGAGCCAAATGATGACATGACAATAATTAATGAAAAGGAAACAGAAATAGGCTTAAAGTTCCTGGAAAATTTGTTGTAAACAGTCCATTTCACACAAAAGAAAATAGATGGTTTTTATTTAAAGATAATTGTAGCTTATATCCCAAGAATCAACAAGGCCCCTCAGTGCCTATCAGTTCTGTCTAAAGTGTTCATCCAGTGAAAAAACAGCAGTACCATAGTAAAAAAACCCAAAAATACTTTCAAGGAAGATACTTATAGTTACTCGAAAATATTTGAAAAGGGGAAAAAAGCACTAAACACCAGGATTGTAGGGAATTCTCAACTTGGGAAAATCTTTGTGGAGTGTCAAGAAGGAGGATAATATTAATTTTTGCTTGGCCTACAATCAAGGTACTTCAAATTCAAGGTAAAAATATCAACCGGGGAACTAAGCTACTGTTGGAAGTTAACTCATTGTATTACTTCCTTAGAAGGTACAGCGCAAAACAGAGGAAATAGAGTAAGTTACGAGAAAAGGTATAAAGAGAAAAGACGGAAAGGTGTGTCAAGAAATGGCAAGCACTCCATACCCCTCACACATGAAACGGTTTTGCAAAGAAAACACATGTGGGAAATTTGGCAAAAATTTGAACGTCATTGGATGCTTGATCACAGCCACCAACATTGAAGCAAAATTTGTTAAACACCGTCATCTGTTATAGATCCAAGTTCTATCACATTATAATAATAATAATAATAATAATAATAATAATAATAATAATAATAATAACAGACATATAATTTACTATATATTATATATATTATATATTTATATTTATAATAAGTATATAAAATGTTTTAAAAGGATAAAAACCTTTGGCTTCATAAAAAACCCCTCATATTAATGCTAACCCTGCGTAAAAAGTAAATGGAAATAAAATATATAAAATGATTACTAGATAAAAGTACTTTTTATTCTTACAAACATGTTTATAAACACTTTAAAATGTGAGATTACCTTGTTGCACAACTTAGATATTAGATAGTGAGCTCGACAGCCCAATCTCCTTAGGCAAAGGGCTGAAAACTCACGTCTTTCAAGAAGGCAGTTCGTGTGCCCTCTAACTTAGTCTGCAGTAGCGAACTCTCACACTCACAAAAAAGAAGAGGAATTGTGTGGTCTCTAATAGTAGTTTCTATGCAATAAATACCAAACCTTGATACATTATTCTAGCAGAGTTCTTGTGAAAAGAAAAATAATTTCTGAAATTTTCACACAATAGTTCATTTAAGCATTTCCAAATCATTTTGCAGGCATATTTTTGTAAAAGATTTTGCAAGTCGTCAATCAAAATATCTTCAACTCCCTTTTTATTGTTGATTATAAACGTGGGTCTTTTTAAAAATAGAATATAGTTTTTTAAATTTGTGTTCTTGTAAAATATTAATTCGAGAACAGAAAGTTGAACATAAATCCTAGCTTTATGGACAGAAAAAGCTGCTTTTGTTGTTAAATGCGCTCGCATCTTTGATAGAAGACATAGACAGAAAGACATTTTTTTATAAGTGTCATTGAAGATATATTGTAATTTGACGCTTTGGCCTAGTTTTGTTTCCCCAAATTTTCTATTAATTCATTGTGTTATTGATTTTTGATTCATTGTAGTATAGGTTTAACTCCTTCCATTTAGACAGTTTCTTAGCAGAACAAAACCGCATTGCCTCGGTCTTTCCTTTCTTGGTATTCATGATCAAATCGTTTTCAGCCAAATATATATATGAATTGTGGTCCATGTCACTGCTCAGTATAGGCTCATTTTCTTCCTGATTTCTCCCTGCATCAAAATCTACAGTACCATCAGTGAACATTTGCAAGCGGCAATGTAGTATTAAGTCCTCGATATCGTTCAAGTAGAGAAGAAACATCAAGAGCCCTAAAATAGACACTTGTAGCACTCCACGGTGAAGTGGTTGAGGTTTTGCAATTCACTTTCATTTTAAACAGTTTGTCTTCTTTGAAATAGATATTCTTTGAACCACATCAATTCGTCTTTATTTATACCATACGAGCGCAGGTAGCTTAACGAAACAAAATGCCCCATCGTGTTAATCGCCTCAGATAAATCTTTGAAGAGGACTCCAAATATGTTTTCTGTATCGATGTCATGTCCGATGTTATCAAGAAACATGACAGTAGCTAATTTAGTACTTATTTTTCCTCTGTACCCGAATTGGTTGATAGAAAGCAAACATGGCATTCCAAATACTTCATCAGTGGAGTATAAACAGCTCTTTCAAGTACTTTATATAGAATGGGTAGTACAGATATCAGTCGATAATTATATGTGTTTGTGCTTGTGCTATTGCCATATTTATGAGTCAGGGTGATTAATGAGGTGTTCATGTCTTTTAATAATCTGGCAGGCTAGTTCTCCACACCGAATGCCTTGTTTTTAATCAAGCAGTTGAGATGGTTTCCTATAGATACTCTAGAAAGGTACTTGAATTTAAATGCGGCTGTTGTTCGTAGGCATGACAAACTCTGGACTTTCCACACAAAGTCTATTATTGGAAATAACTTTTGCTTTAACGACCTTGCGATATTAGAAAAGTAGTTACAGAACCTTATAGCTTTATTTGGAGTGTTGTTGTCTTCTTGGATCTGACTAACAACAAAAGGAAATGAAGGAGCTGATATTGAATTACTGTTAGTACGTGTTGTTTTTAATGCCCTTCCAAAATCTTGGAGGATTGTTATGAGTTATCACGCAAAAGCATTTGAATGGAATTTTATTTTAGCCTTTTGCATTTCTGTGTGCATTGATTTAAAGTGTCTTTACGATTTCCATGCTTCAAATGTTTGCAGTTTTTCAGCTATTGGTTTAAGTTGATCCTTTATGTTTTGGGTTTGTGCAGTGTCATTTGTTAGCCATAAGAAGTTTGACCTCGAATTCATTTTTCGTGTACTGGTATCTGTTTATCATAAATACTGTATAATTTTTCTTTAATGAAGATCCAAGAAACATTTGCTCTTGTTAAAGAATAAACTGGTTTACAATTTATTTTATGCATTTCATTTAACATCCCATTGTTGTAATAATTGCAAAAGTTCCGTGCAAAAATAAATTTTTCTTGATGGTCTAAAAAATTGATTTTTCTCTCGCAAGTGATCATATCAGAGCCTGAAATTTCCAATGGTATAAATTAAGTTTTTGAAACATTTGTCTCACTATTTGTTTCACATTGTTTGTTTAGTTATTCCTGTTGCTCTTGTTATTACCTGCTTTAACCATTCACACTTGATGTTGTTTTTATCTCGTTTTCCTATTTTATCGAAAACTTTAATGTCGACATCAACCATGAGAATAATGTCAATATTGCTATCACTTGATTCTTTTTCTAACATAGCTTAAAAATAGATATTGAACTGTCTTGGTTGTTTGAAGTTTCAGGGGGTCTGTATAATATAGCTAGCAGCGAGATTTCTGCTTTGGTCAAAAACAATTCAATCCAAATACACTTTATCTCGTTATGCTCTAAATCATATGGCCTTCTGCAAGTAATTTTGTCTGATATGTTTGCAGCCATACTTTCTCCTTTGCCAGTTGTTCTGTCATGACGTAAGAACTTATACCCCCAAATTTCGTGCGAACTATCCACAGGATCAAATTTATGAGGACTGATATGTGTTTTTGAGAGTGTGAGAATGTCTTAAAGTTTGTGTTCTTTGAGAAAAAGGGTAAGTTCATGAATTTTTTATGATAGTCTATATATATTTAAGTGGAAAATTTTAACCCCATGTTGTTTGAGTATTGACTTTATTTCTGAAATTTCTTGCATATTTTCTGACTCGGGATTGATTTCTATCTCTCCAATTAATAACAGGAAAAAAGTGCCATGTACATGTTGCTAACCTTTGATAATACATTTCTCTGCTTTAAAATATAGAAATGACAATTTTTACAATTCCTCAGTTTCACCCAAGTCTTTTCCCAATAAAGTTATACTAACACCATCAAGAGAAATAAAACAGCACTTCTTGATAAAAGATGTCAAAAGCACAAGAGCTCTTAACGATATGTCCCCCATTTGTATCTGATATTACATTCACAAATAAAAACACACAAAGAAGGAAACGAAGTAAGATACCTTTAGGGAATCCCACTGAAAGAAAATAATTAGCTAGTTGACGAATATTTAACAACAGATGCATTTGGCACTTTCCAACTCTTTGTTTTTAATATTTTTGAATAATTCTTTTCCCGTGTTTTGGATTAATTACTTCTCGCATTTTCAATTTTGATACATGCCTTCAACCAAAGTGTTAAAACGTCCCGTAGTACTGTATAAGTAAGTAGGCTATAATTTTTTTAGCTTTTATTTTTTAAAAACCTTTTAAAAAGTTTGAATACGCTTTTCAATGCCACATATTGATGGCTACGTCAGCGATATCGTAGTAAAAGCTTCTTGTTTGTTTGTTTTTCCCCTTTTGATTTCCTCTACGAAGAAAGGTCTGGCATTTAAAAAAACAAATTATAATTTTTTTTCTATCCAGTCTAACTCAGACTTGGATATTCTTAAGTTATTTGTAGAAAATCGCAAAATTTCACCGCCACATCCTTAAAAAGCTACTTGCTTATTGAAGAGCATGTAGGAAGCTTTTAATAGGCTCACACATGTCGCTTATGAGACACTTTGTAAACGCTATGACACAATTGCTTTCCCATCAGCTGTTCGATACAAGGAACTTTGTTGCAGGTTAAATAAAAAGATGAATTTGTTTTGCAAGGTCCTTTCAATTTTACAACATATTCAGAGAACCAAACTACTACAAGGAGCACACATTGATTTTAATTGCTTTTACTTAGTATTTTGTTATGCTATAAAGAGCTGCCTTATATTATAAGATAGCTGATAGCTTTTAATTGATGTATAATATTATTTAACATACCATACAGTGGTTTTATCATATTTTCTTCTTTCACTTGATTAGTTTGAAATACGATGTCATCTTTTTTAACATTCACCAACTTATTATTTTGAAATAAAGAACAGCGGCTGGCAGCTGTATTGATAAAGGAAATGATTGTTTTCTACATTTTCTAAATAAAAAAGATGAATCCAGAAATTGGAAACTTATGCTCGGTTATCCAAGTAATAACAGAGCCAATAATTAATTTATCAATCAATCAATCAGTTATGATTGTTATCAATAAGGCACCTTACCGCAAATGAAGGAAAATATCATGGCTTGTGAGAGCTTGGCCTTTGGTTAAACGCAGGAAATATCATAGATTACAATAACAAGTAAATGTATTCTGAGATAGATTAACCGGTGTAAGGGGTATGTTGATAAAGATGATACGTAGAAGACAAGGAAAGTTTATGGCTTATGATATGTGTGAAATGAAATGAAAAAGAGAGTACAACCGGCTGGAAAAGCTCAAAGGTGGTGAGGGACATACTGTGAGACAAAAGGTTATCTACAAATATGAAACAAAACGTTTAGACAGCAGTGGCTTGACCATCTCCAGTCTCTTCATTCGAAATAATGACTACTTCCAGAAAGCTAAAAGCTTAGCCTGAAATAGCAAAACTGAAGATGGTATGATAATTACCAGAGGTCATAAGCGCAGACAGAATTCGTAACATTTGCATTCGAGGCCAACGCCGGAACAAACTAAGAGAGGAAAGATAAATCGACACGTTGCCAGAAGAGAATCCTGCTAAACTAAGGGGATAATTGATATCAAAGTACCAGGAAAAGAAGGAGAGGAAGACTGCAAAAAAAGTTCAAAAGAGATAATCAAAGGACATGGAGACGGTTAGATTAAGCATAGAAGAGGCAGCAGACTGGCAGAAATGGAAATGAATTATTCACTGTGACAATACCTGACTAGGACAATGTAAAAATATTAGTACCTCGTAACCATACTGTAAAAATTAACGTCAAGCAACATAAATTACAGTATTTTTAGCGTCCAAATTAAAAAATTCACTTAGATCGCTACTGACTGGAGAAGCTGAGGCATCGAGAAAAGACACTAAATGTAAGTAAACTTTAGGCATACATCAGCGTGTTAATTACTGACTATTGAAAAACTAATCAATAAGTAATGTCTAACCAGCTGATAAAAAACTATATTAGCTTTTCAAGACACATATGCAATTAATGCCCAACTTTTGAAAGAAATATATTCCATAAATATTCTTGCCTCTTTTCACAACACTCCCCTTTTAAAAATGATATGGGAAATAAAAGCGCCAATAAGTGAACAAAAAGTTGGATCTGTTATTATAAATAGCAGTAAGGATACATTTTATACACAGGGGTGAATCCTGAGAGGGCAAGTGGTCCTTGTCTAATAAAAATTACGCTTTTAGCTGTAATACGATAAGACATAAGTATACATTCTTTGATAAGGGCGCCACACAGTGTTTCCATGGATTCGTAGTTGGTGTCTGCTTTTAGTAACTGGATGTATGTGTGTATGTGTATGTTATCAAGTGGTAAACATCCACTTTATTTTTACTTTTTATCAGTGCAAGTAACCACAGAGACTAGTATAGATAATACAACGTAACCAAATCCAAAGCCCTTTTGCTTTCAAATAGAAAGTGATGAAAAAACTCTTCCTATTGGCTAATATAATGTTATGCCGCAGCTGCTATAACTCATGTCCATGTTGACAAGTATCCAAATTTTGTGATGTATTCATTACAAAATTGGAAATTACAAGCGCTAACAGCTCATATAAAGCTTGAATGATTTTCAACATACAGAGAGGAGTACTGGGTATTTAAATCGACGACAATGAAGATGGTATTTTCCATTTAACAAATCCATCTCCGTAGGCTACAGCTGATGTCAAAAACAAGTCTAAGTACCAATCAATAAATTCGACTCTAAGCATTTTGTGAAGTCGCTATTAAATTTTATGACCTTTGGTTTAACTTCTTTAAAGGAGTAAATTCATGTTGTTTTTAATCCGCTTTCCATATCAAATGTTGGACTTTCAGGCTTTAGTTGTGTTAAATAAAGACATTTTATCATTTTCTCCTGTTATTAGAAATTATGCTTCAAAATACTCAAATACAAAATATTGTTAAATTGGTACAGATTTTGACAAGGGAACCAATTGTTTTTACATCGAATGAGATAATAACAGCCCTTTTTGCTTGATTACACCATTTAAGATTAAATGATTTCCAAAGAAGGCAAGTTGAAATCCAAAATAGGTTTCAGAATTCCTTATTTTCCATCTTCTAAGAGTTTACTGGTTAATACACAGGCCCTTACTGAGCATAAATTCTCCGAAGTTTCATTTTTGATTTATAAGTTATCAGGATCTTGCACATTACATTCTTAGCAGTGAAAATAGTAAAGTTAATAATGAACTTTATAAAAAAATCCTTTATTTATTTATTGCAGCTCCGAAGATATGGGTTTTACACTCCAAAAGTACTTTTGATGATTACTATGAGATCTGACGTCATGAAAGGGAAACCAAATTACAAAGGAAGATTATTGATACTCATTGAGTAACAAAATGTTTGTTTTTGCTAAAACATCTAGGAAATTAAGGCTTAGTAGATGTTGTAGTTTCTTTATTTTAACAAAAATGTAACAACTTAAGATCAGTTTTCTATTTTGGTGGTTTTGATAGCAGTAATTGCTACTGAGATACCACATTAGTTGCCAATCACAACATTAAAGTGAAGGTGGTATCTGTACCACGTAGTGGGGTTTAGTGCATTATTTTTGTCTGGTTAAAATTTATTTTGTTAATAGAATTTACTGCAATTGACTTGACAAGAATAAAAAATTATCGGGTTAAGGCGATGGTAAATACAATTAATTCTCAGCATTAATAATAATGAGATACTGACTTTAATACATGAAAGAAGTATCAGTGGGAACAAACATATGCATTACAGAGCTTTTCATCATCTATACAAAAAGGGTAAGACATGATCTATTTTGTCAGAGGACAATAAGGAAGCTATATTTTTATTGAGTATTGCCTAGTTTGAATGAAGGCCCAAGAAGCTAAAAAGTTTAGAAATAAAGCAGAAGCAAATAAGATAAGCAAAATTTAAGGATTCCACAGGTAACTAATACCGAAAGAATTAATTTCACGTAACTTTGTAAATGGATGAAAATATAGGATTTTAACTTGCTAAGTGATACTCCAGAAATTGTGGCTTAATTTTGTTACAGGGCAAGGAAAAAAAAGACTGCGCATGAAATTTATTACATGAGAAGGCTATATATTCTTAAAATGTAATGCAAGCTACCAACAGCTGAAATAATCGGTGTTTATTTCACTTCAATACCGCATTAAAAGTAAACTTGTAAAAGCAACTTATAGTAAGAGCATTTCCTCTTTAATTTTTAGAAAGTACAAGGAAAGAAACAAATTAAAACAAATTCTAGTTGGTCAAGGAATTTGAACTGAATTGGAACTGACATTATTTTTATTCGCCGTATAATCTACATTCATAGACCTTGTTGTTAGCAAATTAGCCCTTTGCTCACAAAATGCTCACCTCTTTTAATTCACACGATTGGTTCTTTCTTTTGTTATTGTTTGAAAGAAAAGCGCTTTCTGTCACTGTGAACACTTAAAGTTATGGGCCAAGTGATTATCAAAGACTTACAGCAGTCGATTGTGATTATATCTTTCCTAATAGAGGGGTAACAATATTTCTCCAAAATTATCTAATTACTTGATATTGAACATCCAAGTTTAACTTAATCCTAGGATCCTTTTGACGAGACGTTCTTCGCATGCATTACTTTACTGGGTAGCTGAAAGGTTAGCGAGAAAGCGATTTTACAGTAAAAAAGAACTATTGTGAATAATTTGATGGTGGCTTTACGAATCAAAGTATGCGAATGAACGAATGAACTTTTGCCTGAGAATATGTCCCGTGATTTTACCTGAAACAATTCATTGTAAGTTACCCAAGGCCAGGTTTTACCTATTGTCTTCTACCTTATTACACGAAAATAAGGAAGCAAGTAATTAACAAGCTCATAATTAATGCGACCACAAATTAACGCGGATTTCGAACTTGGATTTTAAAGTGTGTGGTAATTAATGCAAATCAACGAATTTCAAATTTTAAGAGGGTATGTAATTAACGCGAATTCTCAAATAGGTAGACACTTTTTTACAGGTTCAAACTTATAGAAGAAAAAAGAAATAATGAAATGTCATCGTACGCATTTCATCTTTCTATCTAAAATGCTCAAACAAATTACTGAAATGGGTTCTCTTTGATAGTGTTTTTATTGTTTTTACGGGCAGTTGTCAAGTTAACCGTGATGCCTACTGCCTTCCATCCAGCTTTGATGATCTCCTTCCCTGTTTGAGATTAAATATGATGGTACAATTTGGTCATCACCTTGGCGTGCCGGGGTTTTAAAGTTTGACAAGCGAAGGTCTATCTCTATGGGTGTGACATCTCGATCAGGGTCGATTTGAAGCGCTCCCGTGATACAAGTAGTGAAATACTCATTAAATGCTCGTTTTTCGAATTTTTTGAAGGATGCGTTTGTTGTCAAATCCAAAGGTTGCAACAAGTGAGTCATGTTTTAGGGGACCATAACAGATCCTATGTTGTAGCTTGAAAAAGCATCCATTACTTTTTGGGTTGATTGTGCCTTAATAGCATCCCACAGTAAAAGCCTTTTGACTGTGATAAAGATTTTTCTTCTTTGATTTTGGTTATGTATGGGATCAAAACATTTTCTATCAAGTTCATGGTTTAATCTTTATTACTCCAATGTTTCTTGTTGTAATCAAGGCAAATACCAGGAGGAAATTTAACGTTTGGTAAGGATCTTGGTGTTTCCCCGTTATAAATTGGCTGGAAAGGTAGAATGTGACCATTAAGGGACTCACAGAGTGTAACAGTTAGGCTCTTTTATCTATTGCCCCAGCACGAGAAATATGTTTTTCCCCTTTAGCAGCTATTGTAACATTATTAGTAGCAACAAACTTTTATAGTGTTTGATCTGCATTGATGATGAGGTCATCTGGAATATTGTGCTTTGTCGATAATGTCAAAAAGAAATTGCGATCTCACTTCAACCCAAAATGACCTAGTAATTACTGGTCTTGATGTGGTGACTACACGGCCTGAAAATTTCATCCGCAGTACTTTCCGTTAAAAGTGTGAACTTCTGACGGAATTTTCTTATGGCAGCTGTACCTCCAGATACTGCTGCATACTTAGCGAGTTCTTGTTTGTCTTTTTCTGAATACCTTTTAAACTTTCGTGTACTTTTTCAAGTTCTCTTGCAGAAATGTTGTTTGGCAAGTTATTCTTCATAGACTCGCACACATTAGAAGCGAGTTTTTTTCAGATTTTTTAAAATACTCCAGCACCGACATTTTTTATGTTTCATGATTGATGTTTCACTATTTAATGATTGTAAACAAAAAATATTGCAATCGAATATTTTTTGTATACAATATTCGAATGTTTCAAAATTCGAAAAGAATATTTCCTAATTCAAACGTTCCAAAACAGAGCAGCAGCGAGGTTCTATTACAAAGTGCAATGACTTGAATAGTTCTGAATTCAATCGCAAATCATTTGGAATAATAACAGTCAAAAAACAATGTCGATCAAATTTGAATTCTACACAGGATTGAGAGGCTACCATGTTTATTTTAATACTGTTGGTTGGAAACCTTACGTTCAAGAGAAAATAGTATTGAAGAGAGAACACAACAACATCCATGATAAATTTGCGGTTGCTGGAAAGGTTTCGATGAGGGGAAAGATGGGCCTGATTGTTGTAGGGCACGTGCCAAGAGGGCTCTCTTGTTTCATCCGGTATTCGATTCAAGAAGGGACAAAATATGATGTGGAGGTTCATAAAAAGAAACCCATGGCATCTCCTTTATTACAAGGTGGTTTAGAGATCCCGATCAAAGTTTCCGTTACATGAGACTGTCTTGATAAATTATCTATTTTAGTGGCAAAAGTAAAAGAAGTAAAGAATCCTATGATTGGTGAATATATTGACAATTCAAAAGAGATTTTAGAACTTGGGGTAGAAATTGATGAAGGAAGTGGAGATGACAAAGTTGACAGTGATTGCGGTGTTGACGATATTACTTTTTAAATGGACACTGTCAATGAAGATAACGCATAGAAAAATTTTGTAACATTATGCGATTTGTCATTCTGAGAAGATTGAAATGCTTAAAAATTTCAACATGTTTGTTCTCTTTCTATTTCTATTGATCAAAATTATATATCCACGAGGTATTTTGAAAGAGTTTAACAATTATTTTTAAGAATTAAGTTTGGATGAAATCAACGGGGTGCATTTTAGCGCCAGACATTAATTAACGGAGGAAAAATTTATGCTATGAATAAATTAACGGGATTTTAATTGACGCGAATTTTCAAAATTCTCGTTAATTACTTGCTTCCTTATTTTGGTCTAATAAGGTCTGCCATTTTTAATTTATCTTAGACCAAAAGTCCTATTTTCCTATTTAAATTAAATAAAACTTAATTTGACTTTGCTTTTTTATCTATCTACCCAATTTTTTAAACAATATGCACAAGTATATTTCCATAACTACTGTAAAATACTAAAAGTATGATAACCCCAAAAGGTCATAATTATGTAACTTGTTAAATAGGTAAATTGTTAATTATAAATTTCTGAAGGTAAAGCATTCTATTCATTGGTTATTTTTTTAAATAGTAAGGATTTTTGGCTTAAGACTGACGACTATTTTCTTTGAATTGGAAGTCTATTTATCTTATTTATGAGGTATGCTTGACTCGAAGAAAAACTATTTTGCGTTAGACTGGATTTTCCTGGTACACTGTTCTTTTTAAAATCCTTCATATTTATACAAAAAGTTTTTATTGAATATTGTAGGGTAAACATGTATTCTAAATAAAACAGAGGTTTTCTCAGTAGATTTTTTAATACAAAATTGCTCTTTAACCACACCAGAGGCGATAGATCATTGATTTAAGGAAGCACCTTTAACGTTACTTCTCTGGAGAAACATACCTTCCTGTTATATCGTTCCAAACCCAAAGTTAGTAGTGCATGTGGATTGGATTTTTCTAAATATTGCTGACTTAATTTTGGCTATATTGTCTGTTGGGGGCAAAATAATTATTTACTTTGCCCTCAAAACTAACACTGCCGCAGCTAAATTCAATTATCTTTGTTTGGATTGATTTCACCTGGTAATTTTATTTTTATTTATAATAACGTATTACCTTAGCTACACGATTTACAAGAAAGTACGTTGCTTTGTTTCCTTTAGAAAAAGATTTCTGGTTCAATCACCTACCACCAATTAAAGACAAAATGTGTAATTATGGTTGCCATGACAGCCTAACATCAAAGCACTTTTGGGTAGATGAATTCCATTTGACAGCATGGAGAAAACTGCTATCAACCTGTTTAGCATTTGTTTTGAGACAGGTGATTATTTGTATTTATACCGTGTTGTTTGCTAAAATTGTGATTGATTCAACAAGAAAGCTAGTTAGTTTTATATCACTGCAATGTGATTGATTAACTAAACCCACTAAAAAATATGTTTAAATCTAAAACTATATGATTTAAATACCAATAAACTGGGATCTTTTTATAGCGAACTCTATAGCTTCATTGTTGGTAGCAGATGGCCATTGAAAGATTATATTATCGTATGTTTGTATTGTTAATTCATTTTTCTATCGGTGGTAAATGGAATTCTAAACCTAATAGATGGTAACAAACTACCATATAAGTATCTATTCCTCAAAATTAATTGCTGTTCCAATTAAAACCCTTAGTTACTAAAAATATCCATTATTTTCCCCCACGTTAATAACAACAGTAGGAAACCGTAAACAACATCTTTATTAGAATTATTCTTATCTTTCTCTATTTTTCATTTTATTTGATATTTAACAATTTTTTCCTAAAAATGACCTTGGTTGTCTAGGAAATAAAAAACAATACATTTATATTTATATCAGTAATGTCTTCATAAAAAATCGTGCTAAAAGGTAGCTTTTCAACATCATATGACAAGGTTGAAGCTTTGTACTTACCTAATGATCAAATGATCTATGTTATTGTGGCATCTTCCATCCTTAATTTATTGAAGTTCAAAAGTGTATTCAATAGGTTATTGCCTAAAGAAAATGTGTAGTAAAATAAGAACTATGTTCAACTCAACAACTAAAAACATCTCCTCACCAAGATTCTAAGTATAGAATAGGCTTTCGCTTTAACCCATAATTCTACTTATTAAAGAATATTGTTAAGCAATCGTTACGTAGATTATTTAAAGCTTCGAGTATGAAACAACAGTGTTTACGAACATTCAGAACAATCCTATCTATTATTTAGCAGGGACCTCTCAAAGAAAAAGATCATTTGCATATGTTGACCAGCTTCTACAAGAACTCGGTTTGAGCGATTGGAATCTGTAAGCAGCTGTTTTGTTGGTTATTTCTCAACAGAACCTTTAGGTTATTGATTCGATAGGAGGATACGTTTACTACCAAGAGAGCAAATAGCAGTTGGAGCTCGCTTACTAAAGCAAAATTTTGTCCAAAAATTACTTAGAGACTTACAATTTCTGTTCAAAAGGTTGAGTATACAACTCAATGTTTTCACAAGAAAGTTAGGAAAATACTGCTTTGATGTATGTTTATATCAAGACAACACGCTAGATTTTATGCTTTTTTGTGAGGTCTTTTGGGGTGGTCGTGGCATGGTAAAGAACCAACTAAAGCCATAAAGTAACCAAAAGTATGGAGCTGATATAAAAAGAAGAAAAAAGACAGAAAAAAAGGCTAGGCAAAGAGATAAGAGTTCTCATTCTGTTAAAAACATTCAAGTCATAAGATAGAGTATAGCATCCAGAAGCAGAAGTGTTCCACAGTCTATCGTGACTTACAGTTAAATTTGTTTTGTGGAAAAGTTTTGTATGAAGGCATTCTAGGTAAAAGTTTATTTAAAAATCAAATTGAATTTGTCATTGTATTATTACGATGATGGCAGTGATTATTTTTAGCATGGTTATTATTTTCACTTCAGTTATTAAAATTATTGAGCAGTGGCATGAAGCTCTCTGTATCACTGCGATCTACTTGGTTTCCTCGGGCCGTATCTATTAAATAATTAAATATATAGGCTTAGATTGGTGGTGTGTCTCTGTCTCTGTCTCTCTTTTTCTTTCTCTCTCTCTCTCTCTTTCTCTCTCTCTCTCTCTCTCTCTCTCTCTCTCTCTCTCTCTCTTTNAATCAAATTGAATTTGTCATTGTATTATTACGATGATGGCAGTGATTATTTTTAGCATGGTTATTATTTTCACTTCAGTTATTAAAATTATTGAGCAGTGGCATGAAGCTCTCTGTATCACTGCGATCTACTTGGTTTCCTCGGGCCGTATCTATTAAATAATTAAATATATAGGCTTAGATTGGTGGTGTGTCTCTGTCTCTGTCTCTCTTTTTCTTTCTCTCTCTCTCTCTCTTTCTCTCTCTCTCTCTCTCTCTCTCTCTCTCTCTCTCTCTCTCTTTCGCCTTGTTCTGATAACGAACTACAAAAAATACTTGGTCAGTGATATCAAGTGTGTGGTTGCAAATAATTATCACTTTAACCGCCAATAACGTATTTTAAGATAAAGATAACTTAACTTAAAACTTCTATGCTATGCTATGAAAACTCTTATTTCTATGCGTAAATTATAACAATAGTTCACAAATTATGCTAATGACAATCACGCGATTTACATGGTTTCATAAATGGTAAAATTATACGAGGACACTGTTTATTTATTTCTTTAATGTTTTGCGAAACCTGATTTTCAAAATTATTTACTTTCTTGATTTTTGATCTGTCTTTTGTCATCATTCTCAATACGATCGCTACCGTTTCGTACGGAAGAAGACTCATTGTTTAATCTCAAATTCGCAAGGTACATCTACCAAGCGCAATCTCTATTACACAAAATCATAAGAAGTTTTGTTGTGTGATCAACAGTGAACACATGGAAGTGCCTATCACTGCCAGCTGATTTTGAAAGTCATTATTTTTGTTGGCCACAATATTTTCACATTGTCCTGGATCCATTGTGAATTAGAATAATTTGGACTCCTAATTTGGCCCAAACATAGCAAAGGGAAAGAGACAATTTTTTACTCTATTGTCACTGTTCAATTCCTGATCGAGATTGTTAGTTAGATTAAACGTTTCTATAAAACCCTTCTTTTCATCCCCCACCACGAATTTTTGTGAATTTGTCCTTGAAACTGGGGATCCAAGGCTGTTCTGTTCACTCAAAAAAGAATTTATCTACGGCTTTATGACTCATTGATAAAGTATCTGAAGTTACGTGCAAAGCAATGATCTTGACTAACAACTTAAGGTAGAAAGGGAGTTTCTTGTTAATTAACTTTTTAGGATTTATTTTTCTTCTTTTTTCTGAATAAGATAGGTGTTTACTTAATATCTTGTTTACCCTTCCGTTGTATGTGAAAAATGTTTTTATACCGACACAAAGACAACGGTCTTGGTAAAGGCCCAGAGATAGACCACAAAAGAAATTAAAAGGTCGGATTCGTGAAGAATCTGGAATGCTACAACTAACTTTGAAAAGACCTGAATTGGATAAGAACAGATGAAGGATATTTGTTGAGAAAAATAGTGGAAGGACTCTGTATGGATGACTCTCTGCATTGAACCCAAACTGTCCGAAGACAAACAAATCGCAGACCTATTGACATACGAACGACTAAAGGAACCTGGAATCAGTAATCCTAGCAACATATCATTCTAACTCAATATAACATGGTTTGAATAATAATGAACGAATTCCACGGTAGTTAATAGCCATTTGGACTCGACTGAAATCTCTTGAAATCTTGTACCCTTGGATACGTACATAGCCATAATATCAACTAAACCTACTGATACAAAATCCATAAGCGTTATTTAATGGGTATAAAACGTGTTGAAATTTATTTATGTTTGAAACAAGAAGAGAGGGATAAGTTTCAATTAATGAAAGAGGAAAATTCCCCACGCGCGTAAATTATAAGCGTTGAGAAAATGCGTCTAATTGTGGGTGAAGCAACCTTGAATAGGTGGTTGCAGAATCTACAGGTTCCTTCAGGATTATGCAATTAAGTCAAATACAGTACGTCAGATCGCGCGCGCGCCTCTGTGTGTACGTGTGTGCGTGTGTGCGTATTTGTTTGTATGTATGTCTGTATGTGTGATTGAATAAGACTTCAAACCTTTCTCATTTGAACTATATCTCAAATATACATTAAAAAATAGTTAAAAGTTCTGATGTATGTAGTAATATTAAAACACTGATAATAAGATGCAGGTCTTGTTAACGATCGTGAACACAGCTATAGTAATGAAATGATAATCAAAACCATGAATATCTTATAGCCAGAATATCTGGAATATTGAGGATGGGTTCATTTAAAAAAATGAAAAAATAAATTGAGTCGCCTCGTATTTCATTGCTTTTTATTTACTTTTTCTGATACACCATCAGGATTATTGCTTCCTTGGTTTTGTATATTCATTGGTCTTATATACTAGAGTATTGAATACTCAAAGAAGATTTAATTTAAAGGCAACCAGTAGTACAAAGTTATACCAAGAAATTATGTTAGCTTCATAGGCAAAGCCACAAACTCGCTACTGTCTATGTTACAGGCCTTTCACTAAATGCATTTTCTAAAAATTTTACTGTCACCTAAATGGGCTTAGAAAAGCATAACCCTGAACAGAAATGTAACACAAAATATACATGTGATATAAAGAAAGAGTAATTTAAATTTATGAGTGCTTGACATTATTTCTAATGATTCTTAACTCGCTGTTCTCATTTTCTTCCTGCATCTTTTTTCATATTCATCGATATTTTTGTGTACAAATGGATAAAAAGTGAAAACAAAGTGAAACTGTTCTTGACAGTTGTTCACACTACCTTTTTGCCTCCAATCTGGAAACGAACCAGAGCCTATGATTATCATGGCCTCACGTCCAATCACCTGAGCTACTGGGTCCGATCATTGACCTTCATTTCTGCAATCATATCTTTAACTTAAGTGGGTCGTAATTTCCGCAAATCCCTATCGTTGGACATCACATCCTTATAACAGTATTGCATGTGGCCATGACAGCCATAGTCAATGCTTCGAATCCAGTTCGATACAAACATATCTTTGACTGTTATATAATTTCAAATCCTCTGTATCTGTTTTATATTATTTTCACTATCTTTTCAATATATTAGAAAACATTTTAGTTCACATATGTAGAATTTCATATATCTAGTGGTTTCATTAGATGCTTGTGATGTATGCACAGTTGTCGAAGTTGATATATGTCAAAGTTCCAGCATCGATACTGCACATCAATGTGTATGTAAGGAGATTTTATATATATACATATATAATATATACAAATGCTGGATATATATATATATATATATACATATTTACATATATTAAAACAAATGCTAGATATATATATTTGTTTTTCTTATACTTGTGTACTTGCTGCTAAACAGAAGTATTAAATATAGTAAATAAAAATCAGCTTTATTTGAATTGTAGTCCTTGTAAAATAAAACAATCATAATTAATCAGTAAAGATATTTTATCAAAAAGGGTAAAAAAATTTTTGGGAAAAAAGAAAAGTACCATTAGTAGTACAAAACGCTGGTTTTAGATTTTAATTTTCATTCTTATTTACTTATTTTTTGCGTGTCAAACGCTCTTTGATGCATGCCACAAAATGCACACGATGTTGCTTAGATACGACCAGTAATTTCTTCTTTCAATAAATAGTCGTTGGTTACAAAATTCACAAAGTACTTGAAGCAGGTGATATTTGCCAGCTTGATGTCATGAATGAAAATCTTAAACTTTGGTTTTGATGCGCGTAGTACCTATCTTTGTAGCTTTATGGCCACACCAATCTTCTTAGCAAAATAAGGTTGTTAGTGGAAGCTGCTGTCAACTGATATTCAGACTAAAATTCAATGGGAGCACTTTAAGGTGGGCTAGATTCTATTAACCTGCATGCAAAATCTGCAAATTGTACTTAATAAACTAGATTTTTAACAATTAAAAATAAACTTGCTGGGATGTTTAAATTGAATAGTCATGAATGTAATAGTGATTGTAATTCTTGGAAATACAAAACAGGTTTCTCATTGGTAGCAGTTAGCGTAGCTTTACATGGTGCCTAAATTTGCTTTTACACACATAATAAGGAACGTATAAAGATCCTCGACAATGTGTACATAAAGTGAAAAGTAAGGGACATATAATGCAAGCTGATCATTGCGCAAGCATAGCTGTCGCAAAAATATTACTGCGCGTATTTGCTGTGGGTCACAAAAGGTGAAAAGAGAAGAAAGAAAGTACGTAAAAGAAATGGGCACTATACTATCAACAGTACTCTCTTAAAAATTGTGCAAGCCTACAATTGTGTTCAGACTTAATTAACTTTTTTTGTTCTGGTCACCCCATTTTTGAAGCACCAAGCTGGGAAACAAGAAGGCATTATTTGCGTTGAAATTGCATAATAGGCTTTGAAACCCTCAATACATTACCTAAAATTGAGAAAATAAACACGAAAATTGGATTTTGATTACATCGATATCAGATTTGGTGAAATAAATTGCATGAATACAAATAATTCACTATTAATTAGCAAATGGAAAAGAAGTTGAACTCAGACGAAAGTTGGTGTCTGAAGGTAAATATGTTAAGAGCCAGTCGAAGAAAAAGGATATCAAATGGAAAAGAGTTCAGCTATACACCATCTCTTTATAAACAAAAAACTCTATATAGCATATCGAGACAGAAATTTGCCCAAATTTGAAAATAGAATAAGAATACCTAGAAACAGACATCAAATCAAGGTGTGGAATGCTTGCTAACCAGCTAAAATGATAGAATGAAATAGGAACTATTACAACAAAAGTACAAAAGTTATCAGACATTTTGAAAAATGAATTAACGACCTTGTTACTGAAGGTAAACATGACTTATATATATTTTCATTCAAAGTTTTTAAAAAAGTGAAATTTTACAATTTCCTTTCTTGGCACATTTTCTAATATTTTAAACGTTTAAGTGCTTTTGACAAGTCTACTTTAATAAGAAAAATGGCTTTGTTTGTAGATTAAAAAAACGTGTTTTATTAAAGTCTTTCAGGTTTGGAGTAGCAGTGACTTTTAGCTTACTGCTTTTTACAAAACAGAGAAGGAAAACAATTTATTAAATAGTTCTCGATCCCACAAGCCTGACATTAAGATTCCTATACTCTACCAACGTAGGTAACGGGGGTGATAAGAAATTTAACAATTTTTATAGTTGTCAGGTGTAAATATTTATTTAGCAAATTAAAAATTATTTAACACGGCGTCATAGCTATAAGAAAAAATATACACCTTCATGCCAAAATAAATATGCTATATATATTTTTTTCTCATACTCTGTCAATACCGTTGTTCATGTCTCGATTTTTCTATAACATTTTCTACAGATCTTTTTTCTTTCGTCTATGACCTCATGATCTAATTTATTGGTGGCATTTGGCCAATGTTGCTGGAGAGCCATATCGTAAAAGTTATCTCGACGTTAATTTCCCGAAATGACTTATATGGTCATCGACTGATGATCCACGATTTCAGTTCACCATCTGGTCAAATATTTCATCTTTTCACTATTTTTTCTACATTTCTGTACACTCTCATTCTCTTTTCGTCAATTTATTTTTTGTCTATGTCCTGTTTATGTCAGTGCCTCGTTGCTTTTGTTTAATGTTGCCATTTAACATCTACTGCTATGAGCTTAGCAATCATACTATACATATATATATATACTGTACATTTATATATATATATATATATATATATATATATATATATATATATATATACTATACAGAGTGCTGAAACCACGCATGCGCAGTGAGCATTGCATTACGCCAACAACGGGTCCCCAAATCTCAGACAGAGTGCTCAACCAAACTTTCGTAAGGGAGGGTAATACTCAATCTGCAGACAGTACCGTTTCACCCTTTGTGGGCTCACCAGGGCAGCACAGAGCTTCTGAGACGCACACACATATATATAGATGTATATATATATATACATCTATATACATACATAAGGTAAAACATGAAAAATAAGAACTATGATTGCAACTAATAGTTTCACGTGAAACTATTAGTTGCAATTATAGTTCTTATTTTTCGTGATTTACCTTATGTATATTGCTCTTCTATAATTATGCATTGAGCACTTTTTGATACGAATACACAAAATTACACAAATATTCATATATATATATATATATCTTATTCTAGACAAAATGTATATTACCACAATACCACAATGTCAAGTCCCGAGTTTAATAAAATAGCGAGTTTTCCGAGGTGACCTTTACAACTTGGGATAAATTAAGTATCCGCACTCGCTTTGCTTTCTGGGAAAAAAAATCCAGGATCATCTTTGCAAATTTTTGTATTGGTATTGTGTTTCTCAATCAAGAATTATTTCAAGAGAGGTTTTAGAATTCTAAAGAATAACAAAAAATGCATTTATTTTTGAATTTCTTCAAATTATGTTTGTCTTATATGATTATTAATATAGATTAAAAAACTATAGTAACCATTGGTTACAGAAAGTATCATACTGTGGGTACTATAGGTAGTCACTGAGCATGTAGATAATAGCTATAATAAATAAGCTTTTGTTTATTTATTATTAATAGCAAATCAGCAGAAAGATGATAAGAGAAAATCTCATTTTTCTTCATTACCATGTACATACCAATTATTTTACAGAATTTACAGAGAAGATCATATTTTTGGAACTGCTATTATTTTTGCCTGTACCATTTAGAGCTTAAAGCTCAGCAAGGTTACTGCTAGAAAGCCCCAACTCTTCAACCTTGTTATTTTTATCTAGGCAACTAAGAAAGAGTTTTAACAAACGTAATCAATAGCAGAGATAAACTGTTTCCTTTGTTACTTGTTTCTTACAAGGTCATCCCTGAAGGCTTTAAATGCCTGAATCAACATGTGGAAAAAGCGCTGTCTGTGATTAAATATATCTATCATTCACCTTTACAACCTGTGACAACTTCCTTACACAATATTTTTTGACGATTTTTTCCCACTCGATTTATGTAGCTCCAATATTTTTATTCAAAATAATGTAATTATTTATTTCGTTTCCATATCTTATCTCTACTAAATTGTTAAAAATTAATACTTTATTCTAGCAATTAAAAACACTTTTATTTTGTTAGAAGAGTTTTCGCTAAAATGTTTTTGAAGCAAGATACCATAATTGGAAAATATAAACCAAGTGGAAATCAAAATTTCGCCCAATGAAGGTGACTTAAAGTGCAATACTTTATTCCGACTTTATATTCCGACTTTAGTCAAAATGAGTATTAATTGTTAAGCTATTCTTGAGTTATATTCAAATTCTGAGGTCTGGAGGCTTAAAAATGTATTTCACAAAGGTCTGAACTACATCGAAGAAAATCAATACTTCACTACTGAATAAGGGTAGTAATTCTGAGCCTGGCACCAACAGACAATCCTCTAAACTAGTAATGATCGTGTGGGATACCATTAAAATGTATAAAAAGCCTAAATGATGATGTCCATCCACTGATAATTTAGATGTTGATATATTTGAAAAACTTGAAACGGATCTCACCGATGCTCACGAAAATATCATCTGATTTTGAAATTATTAAAGTTAGACATGGAATTCACCAATCAAAATTTCCACTCCATGTTCGTTTCCAAACAATCATTTTAAATCTCTTATCTTTAATCTACATCCCTTTGGATTTGAATCGGTGAAGATTATCGTATTAATGTATCGATCGTCTGGTATTATTTGTGATTACGCCAAAGTTGTTAATGGTACGATTCAGAAACAAGTGACTGTACTTTTTTATATTTATCGACAAAGCGTGGTCAGGGAAGTAAACATCAATAAAAAAATTTGTGTAGCTTACAAAGTACACTTGCTGAAGAAAGCCAGTCTATGTCTTATCTTATAAAGAAAACTGTCCACCAGATCAACCCCATTGATTTTCACTAAAGATAAAATAAAGCGCAATATTGAGTAACGGAAATTTTGGAACTATAACTACAGTAATACAAAATTCATCTTTTCTTTCAACTATTACCAACGGATAAGTACACAATATTTCTCAAAATCTTTTCTACCCATATTACCTTCCAGGCACTTTTCCATGCTCAACTGGATTCCCACTCAGTAACAACCTGAGTTTTCATTAAAAATGCTGTAGGTGTTTTATCAAGGGGTCACAACCAGTACTTAGATGATTAAGTCTCCCATTTTATGGTGCCTTAGCCATAAGATATTTTTTTTAATGCATGTTATGTCCCTACAAATGGTCTTCTCCAACCCAAAGTATCAGTGTTATTTAAGAAGCCAGTTCTGTTCCCTTCAGAATGGAAAAGATGGTAGGAGAATATAGTTGTTTTTTAGAAATTTGTATAGTCATGGCCGACTTGCTAAACGACATTTTTTATCTCGGCAGAGTTACTTAGGTAACAATGGGAAACTGAGGATGATTAACAAAATCTAGTGATTTGATGTAATGAAGATAGGAAATGGTTTTACTGGTTGTGTTTAAGAAGTGCAATTAGAAGAACATTTCCTGATTTCAAACACCTATTTTTTTACTAAAAAAATGCACCTACATTTTCGGTATATTTCTAGTAGTTAAGGTCGTCGTTGTTGGAGTCGGTGTTCAATTGTTGTAATTGAAATTGTTTGGTCGGAGAGCTCTTTCGCCTTTGGATTATTTGTTAATTTGTTATTAAGAAATTGTGACAAAAATACAGTCTTCTGCAGAAGTTCTTTATCCTCAGTTCAGGTGATATCACAAACTTGCACAATTCCGTCGTTTTTCACGACATATAGTCAACCGGGTCGGATATTTTTGGGGGATATGGATAGCTAGCACAAGCTGAGAAAGTAAATATGAGGTCTTCATGGATAAATTACAGAAAATTAGCGTCAATAGAAGAGAAACTTTTAAATGCATTGTTAGTTGATAGGGACGAATTAATCGAATGTAAGGAGTCACCGAGGTAGAAGCTTAAGAAATAAGAGGATACAGATGACGGAATTATCGGGGCAGCTAAGGAAAATGACAAATCCGAGATACAGACTGAAATGGAGGAGAAAACGAATTTATCAAAGAGCCCGTATTGCTCGTCGAAGACTTTGTTCGTCTTTTGAATATTTGTTATTTTCTTATTGGAGAAATTGTGACTAAAATACTGTCCGCTACAGTATTTTATCTTCACTTTCTGATTGATCACGAACAAGCGCAATTTCGTCGTTTTCCTCGACAAAGGGTTTGCACTGGTCTAGTCCACACAAAAAGAACCATTGATGACTTATATTTAGACCATTTCTGTCTAGTGTGTTTTTCTGAGAAGAAGCACGTCTTGTCGACGTTATTTTACGTATATATTTTTCCCAAAAATAGTTACACTAAGTACAATTAAAATAATGAACCATATCATATACAAATCTCGCATCAGGCAACTCTTTCTGGTGATATCTTCGAGTGCTCTTAGCAAAAGAAAGTGTCTTCCCAAAGTTCTTAGTGCTCTCACTTGTTTTTTCTCTGAGAATTACTCCTGCATTTTGATTCCGTTGTGGTGTGTTACAGAGCAATTGTCTCAATCAGTACTAAAAAGCGTAACCTTCACTACATTTATTCAGTATATGTAAACCTTGTACTTGGTAGAGATAGCATGTCACTGCTATTCAGCAGGTATTGCAGGTATTTTTCCTGCACTTAAGTGACAAACCAAAATATTTAAAAAGGAATTGATTGGGCTCCTAATAAGAGTGGTTGATTGGAAATACTTTCAAAAATAAATTGGGGGTAAAGGTGCGTCAATTAGGCACCCAAGATTAAGAAATGAAATCCAATCTAAGCTTGCTGAGGGATACTTTGAATGTAATTTGGTGACCAAGTTTATGATCATTTTTAGGTGTTTATTATTTAATTCATCAATATCAAAAAGTTATATCAACAATAAGGGCTTCACTTAATTACTCTGCAATTGCACCTTATCACAAGAAAAGATTCTTTATATTTCCAATATGTTGTCTCTAGCAAGTTAATAGGTACCTTTTTATAAAGTTTTTTTTGTTTTTTTTTAACGTCATTTTCCCCCAGCAAATTGGGGCTCAGACGTTGCCCTTCAGAGGGACTTTTGATTTGGCTGTGAGAAATTTCTTGGCCGGATCCCCTTCCTGACGCCAACCAATGGCTTTTCTTTTGTCAAGTTCTGAATTCTCCTCGCCAGCTCGGGGAATCGAACCCAGAACCTCTTGGTTACCGTGCAGCTGCACTAACCATTAAGCCACGGCTCCTCTCAGGTACCTTTTTATCAAGTATCAGGACAAAATGTAATGCATTTACTTCCGTAGGTCATGGGGATTAATGTGAGAGACATAGGGAGAAGCAAAAATATCCAAGCCTGAGTTGAAGTATTTAACATTGGGGAAAAGGTCTCAGAAATGTTGCTGAGATGGTAAAGACACTTCAAAGGAGCGATCACTCCATGGAGTGATTGCTCCTTTGAAGTAAAGATGCCAGTGCATGGAGATGCCAGTCCTAGGAGCGGAGATGGGGATGCCAGTGCTAGGGGCGAAAACTAAAGTAAGGCAGGCTGAGGCAAATTATGTAAAGGCAGTCAGAAACGAAAAGTATCTGTAGACTTGAGATAGACAAGATTAACCGAAGTGACGTTGATTAAGTCTTGCAGTTGATACCAGCGAGAAACTAAAACTCTGAAGAAGCACAAAAAGATAACACGAGGATACAACATAAAAACTTATAATTTAATTGGGCTAAGTAAAAATTTAAAAAAAAGGTAGAAAGAGAACTAGAAAATGAACAAATAATACAATGTAAAATATCAAAATTAAAAGTTATAAACAAGAACTCAACTATCACAACTAATAATGATTCTATTTTGTACGAACAAACAGTGAAGGGCCGATTTAAAACTTATATGGTGCTGATTAACTATCAATAGCAGACCAATTCGTAGTATCTCTTAAATTTGTGAAAAACTATGTAATATATATATATATAATAAAACAAAAATAAACAGGGGTGCAGTTATCATTGTGGAAAGAAAATGATCTGGGTTTACATGATTGTCTTATTGTTGTACCATAAAAACCATAATGCGTTTATTTTGCCTGGCTTTAAATGGTTGCCTTAGCCAATATCTTCAAATAGCCAATGAATAGTTGCATTACCGGTGGATACTCAAAATTAGTTGAGGGATATTGAAAGGAATCAGAACCTTTCAAATGCTCCTTAAGTATAGGAAGCTTTCTTTTATATTTCTAAAAGCCAACCGATTGATTGTTTAGCTACTTAGAAGTATTAATTACCAAGAATTGTTTTTTTTTGTTTTCACTACCCCATAAAAGAAGAATACGAGTACTGTTGCGTTGCATATTCTTGTTCAAATTCTTGTTGTAAATTAAGAGAGTTTTATATTCTAACATATTCAAGTGCCAACGTTATCAGTTAAGTGCTTATTCTTATTTTTCTCATTGTCGTTAGTTTAAAAAGTTCTATATTTTAGCCATGGTTTAGTGCTAATATTCTTGTCGTATTTTAGTGCTTGATCCTATTTTGGCTCCTTGTTTTTAGAGAAAAAGGTTCGATACTCTAGTTAGATTACAGTCCTAATGCGCTAGTTATTGTCTAGTCGTGCTCATCCTTGCTTTCTCCCTCGTTGTTAGGCAAATAAGTTCGATATCCTTTTCATAATTTAGTATTAACATACTAGTTCTAGGCTAGTGCTTATTCATGTTCCTTCTTATTAGTCAAAAATGTTTTTAAACTTTTTAATGATGGTCACACAGGTCTTTGGGTTGTAAAAAGGCTTAATTAGCACGACTTACATAGGTGAGGGTTGAAGGTTTTTACCCGTGCGCACCTGACACGATTTCTTTCGAAAACTAACCTTTCGTTGTTTTTCTCTTGAGAGTCCACAGGTGCAATGGAAATATTTCTATACCGGTTTTTACCCGTGCGCACCTGACATGATTTCTTTCGAAAACTAACCTTTCGTTGTTTTTCTCTTGAGAGTCCACAGGTGCAATGGAAATATTTCTATACCGTATTCTCAGTACTTAAATTTCTGAAATATGTCAAAATTTTTATCTATATAAGAATAATGTATTTTGTCTTCAATTTATGGCGACACGGTTTTCATATTCTTTCACAATTGTGTTGTGATCTGAGTTTATGTTTTTTGTTTAGGCTGTTTTCCATAATTGAATGCAATAACATCATTGTTTTAATCCTTCCCGACCTTGGATCGTTAAAAATCTCAGTTGTTTTGTCAAAAAATATATCGAGCTTTTCTCAAAGCAAATTACTGCCCTACGAATATACTATCATTATATACAGAGTACGTGCTGAAAATATCAAAATCATATTTGACGGCAAGGATTAAATTCAAGCTTGAAATATAACTTTTTATAGGGGCGGGATCACTACTTAAACTGGCTGTCTATCTTTTTGCGGCAGAATAAATCAGCTTATGCTTAAATGTCTTCCATTTGTTCCTGGATATTCCATAAAAACCGATTCTAGGTTTCACTAATCCAAGTGTCATGAAAGTTACTCAAATTATAAACGTACCAATGCAAAGTTGATAGCTTTCAAATTTACTTTCAAGAAGCTTTGAACAACCGAGGGAAACTAGTTTCAGGGATTATACCCTTATAGATATGAAGATTTTATGTCGATATATATAAAGAGATGGAAAATAAAAATGTTATATGCAGATAGCTGCCTAGCTGGAAAGAAAGAGAGATACTAATATATAAACAGAAAAATAGATGGGTGAATATCGATAAACAGAAAGACAGACCGATCGACCGATCGACAGACACTTGCATTTATTAGTATGTCTTAAGTGAAAAAGAAATTAAGAGTAAATTCAACTTTCCTCCTGTCTTTAGTTCAGGGTCTATTATTTTGATAGCGATGGGAAAAATTGGCTAGACTTGACCAGCTGAAGTGAGATGCTTATCTTCTCTTCCTGCCACTTTTTTCTGGTCATGTCAGTCAAGATACCTCACTGGAAATCCAGGAATGTCGTTCTGTATTTAATATAGGCGGTTTCCATTTTCGTACCCATCTCTTATATTTCTAACTGTAGCAAAGTATACTGGTGGCAATCTTCGAGGTAACTCAAAACAGATCCTGACAAATTCTGATATTGAATTTTATCAATGGCCTGTGGCATTTCTAGCAGCTAGACTTGTTAGAAAAAGGTCAATAACAAATAACTCTAAACATGGAGAGGAACAGGTTTTGTACAGCACAAATGCTCTTTATGTTGTATTAAGGGATTCAAATTTAACTCAAAATTTAGCTATAACAATTCTGAAAATGGAAGGTGGCCCAAAGAGACATGAAAAGGTCATTGTCTACTGCAGCTGTATACAACTAAGAATACTAATAATTGGCAAACATTTGCAAGAAGCATACTGTACTTCAATTGCTCCAGATTTTATTCCCATTTTCTGAAATACATTCATAGGGCACAAGATAAAGCGAAGACTGGGGTATCTGAATAATAATTTTGAAAAATAAAAATTTTAAGCTATACCTTTCACAAATATAGCTAATACATGTGAAAATTTTGAGGTTTTTGCATCTTTAAGTAACTTAGCTTTGGATGAATAAATTAAGGAAGAAAATGAGTCTTTTCGAACGGTTTTGTTACCAGTCATCTGTCACTTAGGAGGGCAAAGTCATCACAGTCAATTAGGAAAACTCTCATTTCATACGGCTTAAAAGGAGTTTTATTATTAATTTCAAAAACAAAGATATTAAAAGATCCCCAATGGATCCAAATTTCTTGATTCGTGCTAGTTCCCATGTGCAAGAAATAATTTCAAAGGAGAGCATAAATTTACAAAGTGAAATTACACCAAAATTACCATTACCACATTAGCGCCATTTCACAGCGAATAGTAAACTGGAAATGCATGAATGTTTGGTGTCCTTCTTACTCAATAGACAAGTAAAGCGATTTTTTATACATAAAACGATTTCATCGCTAACTCCATTACATAATCTATCCATATGCATGCACACAACTGTTCAAAGCCAGCTAACCTTAGCATTATTTAGTGCCTGTAAGTGCTCGTTTGTTGCTTCCCAGTCATTATTTCACGGTAAATATTAATTGCGGAGCCATAATTTAACGATACGTCAATACTTTGTTAATGCCCATCACAAATCCTGCAAGCTATACACCATTGGGAATTTTAAATCATGCTCCTTGTCAAAACACATAATCAAGGATGCAAATTTAGCTTTCCTATTCCAATTAATTTAATTACAAATGCGTGACATACTGTATTCGCCAAGGCATATAGCAGAATTCAATGTTGAAACTGAACTCCAGTAGTCGTTGTCATAGGATGTTACAGTCATGCTACGCAAAGAAACAATAGTTTAAGGAAGTCCATGACGTCAATGGAACTTTAAGTACAATACTAAACATATCGTAAGTTCTTACACTGTTGTAAAGAAAACCCTTTGGTTCAGTTCTTGTCTACACGATCACAATAGACGAAGCAACAAGGTGACACCTGTAGTAGTTATTAAGATTGGCAAATAACGAATCCTTTGTGAGCATGATCGAAATTGGTCCACTTGCCAGTCCACTGCTAGAACCACAATAAATATACAGCCACACCAATAACTCCTAGGCAGGATTGTTGCCCTGTCTTAATCACTGTCTGTTGCCGACAAGTGGAGAAAAGCTTGTTTAATCTTGGGGAGTAAAAGTGGCCTGGTATCAAGGAATAAGGTAAGTAATCCCCTCTTAGTCCAATGTTCAGTCTAAATTCTACGCTCTGTCTATAACCTGATTATCCATTTTGAAGAGGGAAAGAAACGTGACTTTTATCGTCACCACAGTAGGAATATGTCTTCAAACGCAATTTTGATAAGTAGAGCTCACTGCCTACTTTATTAATGGTGGTTTATGTAAATTGTATCGCGCTGAATAGTGGCAGTAATAACGTTTTCCTCCGAGTCAATTAAAATCTATCTTCCCGGTTATTTTTTGCTTGTCTAACATATTTTGTGGGAACAGAATTAAAAACAAAACAACGAAAAAGAAAAAACATGACAAGATCCCAATAAAGTTCAGCTTTAGCAATTGCCAGCATAAGGGCTCCTGGTGCAAACTGCAATAAAACATCAATAAGTAACTAAAGACTCTTACTATTACATAATGTGCAACATTTGGGGAGGAATCATCCGCTTCTTTAGATACAATGACATGCAAAATTAATCCAAAGGCATAATTAATCTACAATGTTCACAGTAACTTTTATGGCAACTATCTTTCTAATTTTTGGACCAAAGAATTTATCCTAGCATCCAGTGATGTGCAGTTGGCTTTAACTGATTCGCTATTTTCTACAAAAGTCTTTTCCAGCTAGGTAAAAGAAATAGACAAACAAAAGAATATATCACCAAATTGAATCACTTTTTAATTATAAATATAGAAGACGAAAACAAGCAAAACACAGAATAAAACAGCCTTTACAAATCAAGATTTCTAGATTGGTTTCCATAGCAAATAATCCTGATTTACTCCTAATATTTCGTTGTCCTTATTATTTCTTATTACCCATACAATTCACTATTTTTATTATCCACTACTTATCCTGTAGCTTATTGGGATTTAAAAAAACAAAGCATCCTCTCACAGTCGTGTCTTAATAGCGGATATCTCTTTAGCAGTTGAAATAAAAGAAGAAAAAATGGTCATCGTCGACATGTAAAAATTAGTACTCTCCTTGGTTAAGGCCCGATTGCCTAACAGGACTAATTGCTTGGGCAAAACTAATTTGCTTTATCACCACCATAGTAAAGAATCTGTGGGAAGTGAGCACTTCTATAAAAAATTCCTAAGAACAAATACCTGCTGCTTGTACTTAAATCACCCAATAAATGGTCTGCGAATTACGATAAAAAAATAAATATTGGAAAAAATGAAAGGTATGGTTGCGAAGGTAGCGTCGATAAACCAGTTGGAAGAGAAGTTGACAATCAAAACCAAAAGCACTAGTGTAAATTCAGTTCAGTGCAATTAAAAATTCCATTTGTTTTTTCGAAAAAATAAAATATAAAACATCACTGCAAAAAGTGGTTTCTTTATTAGTTCTTTATGTTTGGGTTAAACCTCTTACTTTGATCTAATGTATTTTCATGTAACTAGAGATCCTAAATTTTAATTGTACCAAGGCATTGTAATACTCTACCCGGGGCATTTTAGTCTATTGTAGCCTGAAAACTTTCAAGCCAAGCAGGTGTGAAAAGAAAATTCTCTTTTCAAAATTAGTTTATTATCAATTATTTACTCTGTTTACGTTGAAATTAGAAAACAAGGTTTAGCTTTCCATGATAAAAATGTTCACAAAACAATCATAAACACTGTTCTTGTTGTTACGCGTGGTAACAAAGACCAATACCACTGGTTTAAAATGATGGTTCAAAGATCTATTATAACATTATTTTTTTAATGAAAATCCATTATCTGCTTGATTGGTATTTAACTCTTTGGCAACTAAGCCTAGATAGTAAATCCAAGGTAATGGTGAAAGAATACTTTGCTTTAAACAACATATGAATTCGTTATTGGTCATTATATTCAATAGAAACAACACAAATGGAGAAATACATTATGCGCCATTTATAAAGACAACGGTCCACTTGAAGTGAAAACTGCAATGAAGGGGATACTAACAACAAAACTAATCACACAAATTAAAAACGGTGATAAGAATGATAGCAATGAGAATAATAATGATGATGGTGATGGTGGTGGTGATGATGTGGGGGAGGAGGAGAAGGAGGAGGAGGAGAGAAGGAGGAGGAGAAGGAGAAGAAGGAGGAGGAGAAGGAGGAGGAGAAGAAGGAGGAGGAGGAGGTACAGAACGGCCATGGACGAAGACATTGACAAAGCAGGAGACATGACCAAAAACGAGAACAAGAAGGAAAACAAGGATGGAGAAAGTAATAATAATGACATGACTACAATGACGAATTAGGAATGGTAACGAAGAAATACTGATTATGAAATAAGATTCAACAATCCGCTAAGCGCTAAAATTAAAAGGCACACGTTTCGTGTATGAACCACCATNGAGGAGAGAAGGAGGAGGAGAAGGAGAAGAAGGAGGAGGAGAAGGAGGAGGAGAAGAAGGAGGAGGAGGAGGTACAGAACGGCCATGGACGAAGACATTGACAAAGCAGGAGACATGACCAAAAACGAGAACAAGAAGGAAAACAAGGATGGAGAAAGTAATAATAATGACATGACTACAATGACGAATTAGGAATGGTAACGAAGAAATACTGATTATGAAATAAGATTCAACAATCCGCTAAGCGCTAAAATTAAAAGGCACACGTTTCGTGTATGAACCACCATAAAAAATGATACCAACAAATTTCAGCTTACCTTTTCCATCATGCCTTTTTGAGACAACAGCGATGTTTTAACCTGATTCTGTGTTGCTTCAAGAAGAGTTAACGACTCCGCAAATTTGCTTGCTGTATGAAATCAAATTAAGAAAAACTAAGTTTAACATCTACATTTTTTTTGTAACTCTGGAATTAAAAAATTACACTGAACAGAACTGGCAATGTGCTATTTACTGCCTATCGCTTTAATGGTCGTAAGCTATATCAACTGAGCTATCGCTGCTACATTTTAAAAATGGGGTATTTTTACAAATCAACGCTCTTCTTGACCGGTGACGAGGTATAAACGGTAAATTTTAGGCAGTGGAGAGGATGAAACATGTTCAACCAATGGGCTTGGTATAGAAATAGCCAAAGCTATCGTCATAAGTAGGGTTGAAGCAGTACTATCACATATTAAGGAAATTTATCTCGTGAAGAATATACTGTCACAGTTATGGTAAAACATTAAGTGTCATTGTGAAAAGCGGGGCAGCAACATGTAAGGAACAACTGCTAAATCAAAACAGTTATGGGGCAGTCTGAATTCATTACACAAGAGGGCCTACTGTTAATATTAGTTAAATAACGATTCACGGTATTAAAGTTCATTTTTGTGCCTGGTAGGTGGTAAGAAGGCAAGGCTGAATGAAAAGTAATGCCTTTTGTCTTTAAAATTCATGTTGAGCTTTTCGCCCAGAAATTTGAATGTGGCATTAAAACAAAACGAGATAACATTTTTTCGTTTCTGCGTATTAGTTAAGAAACATATTTACAACAGTAAACTGGCTAAGAGCAGAAGATTGACAGTGAAAATCTCTGGCCATGTGTTTCGCTGGCATCAAAATTACATCACAGTCGAATGCGGCAAACAAAAATACTAACAAACGTACCTTGCACATGCAGGCCTTGAAGTGCTTTCAGTCTTTTCACCTAAAATAAGTATCAAGACAAATTTAAAGTGTACAAAAAGAAAAAAATTATACCTTCTATATGCGTACAGAGCTCAACATGAATTTGAAAGACAAAATGCATTAATTATCATTCAGCCTTGCCTTCTAACTACCTACTTTTAACAATATTTACTGTAAATGTGTACTATTTTACAAATTTTCTGAGCTTGTTTTCGAGTTGGGGATAGGTAGTGTGATCGAGTCGATTTAGAAACTACATGTTTCCACGGGGAATGTATTAAACTTGCTTAATTTTCCCATGCTGGACAGTACCACTATACCCCTGTATTTTATTTTAATTTTTTTAGTGCGCTGTATTGTTAAAACGTTATGGTGCGCAAGTCCAAAAAAATTATTTTATATGCATAATAATTAGTACATTTACGTAAATTCCTCAAGTTTGCATGGCATTAACAACACAAAAATTCAAAATACACAGTCAAATAATCGTTTCAGCAGAAATAACTTTCACAGTCTAAAAGAAGTTATTACTATCATCATCACCATCACCACCATTATCACCAAGCATTACTACTGTCACTCATTTTGAGTCATACTTCACGAGTCATGTTGATCTTCTGTGTAACTAGCAGTTATTTCATATCCTGCAAGCTCTTTACGTGCTTCTCTGGGATGTCTCTGTCTTTCAGATCTTTCCTGGTATTTTCCATTCAGACCTTTCGAGGTTAATCAAGTCTGTTTTGTAAGCAAATATCTTGCAACGCTCTATTGTCAATCAAGGAGTTACTGTCATACACACCGAATTCACCACAGGCGGGTAAAATCAAGTGCCGAGTAAGGATTGCAAAGTTGTACCTTTAGTGGAAAGACATGGTAATAGATTTTATCTCTTTCGATAATGCATCGGTATAAAAACATTTTTACGACAGTCGCATATTAATGCTTAAATGAATACTGCTAAAGTATAATTATGGTATTTGTCAGCTTTCATCCCCAATTATGTGTACTAGAATTTCCAGTGGCAGGTTTAAATAAACACCTCTTGTATTTCTATTATTGAAAACTCTTCCCGGGAATTTTCTTGATGGTAACTCCCTTTCTGTCTTCAACAATGTTTGTTTGGTTTAAACATGTTATGTTTGCATGGGAAAGGGAACTCGGGTCATCTGCAACCATGAGTAACTGCAGTGATCAGTACGCCAGTTTTCCCGTAAAACAAATGGTAGGCATATTTGAATTGTCGTAAAACCTTTGTCACTTACATCAAACCACTACAAATTCCAAGCAAGCAGTTGCCCAAAATTTTCATTAATCACAATAGTCGTGCAGTACGAATATAATTTAGTATGTCTATGAACACATACTCCCAACAAAGAGTTGTCTTTTAATCCAATATTTGCACCACCAAAGTCTTAAGCATAAATTATTATCTTATTTGTTAAGTGCTATATTCTAATCATCACTAAATTCAATACATAATTTATGTTTGAAGTCAAAAGTGGTCAGCATTTGTTAATACTTTAGTTAATCGAAGTGATTTATGAGAAACATTATGAGAAACATATTGATGGTTAACAAACATATTTCACTCTGTTATGAGGTGTAAACGTAGGGAAAAACAATTTTGTACAATGCTTGTTTTCGAAGTCTTAGCCAAGTCTTGTTTTTCGATATATATATGAACAAAAATGTGTACTGGACATTTGCATATTTGGATTTGTACATATTGTTGTTGGGACTGCAATGTTTGGGTTGATGTTATCAAAGTCTACCTTTGTCTAGAAGTTTTAATCATGAAATGCCAGCATCGCTACTTTCTTTGAACCCGTTAAGTACTAAACTATTAGCCAGCAGTAGAGCTTTAAAACAAAAGTTAACTAAGTAGTATTTACAATGCCTACATAACCCAGTTGGCAATATGTCCGAATAGTTTTGGGCGTTAGTGTCAGCATCCCAAGTGTGTAGAAGAATCTAGAATACTTCCTATATATGTTAAAAAAATGCATAAGAAAGGAAAAGGAGCTCGGTTACAATGTCTCACCAGGTCTGGCACAGCGTCAGCAATTCCATCCCATTTCTGACAAATCTCGAACAACTCGTTTATCTTTAAGCAGAAAGAACATACCAAAAAGGGATAAGAAATACATTAAAAAAATGGGTGGCAAAAAACATTTTAATTGTTTCCAATATCTTAATACAAGGGAGTTACAACTAATCAACCTGTTGGAGGGTCACCTGGTATCATGGTGCAGCAAGAAAACCTGGATCTGCAAAAAATGCTTCCACTGACATAAAAAGATGCTGTGTCTATGAGTAACTATTGCAATGCGTTCTGAACAACAATTATGATCTGCTGGTTTCGATATTGTTTCGATGTTGTTTCAATACGCTTCGTGATGTTAGCCAGCATTAGAAAAAACTTAATTGATTTTAGATGGATCACAAATATAGTGTTGAAGTCTGGATTGCAGTGTGGCAATAAACAGTTGATAAAGTCATGCATGCCAAAATAATAGGTTTGTTGGCTGGAACGTTAAAACTATCTGCTGACTTCGATAAACATGGGGAATGTTCATTTGATTTGGCAGATTAATCACATTTTTGATTCCCGATAATAATCTATTTGTTGGTTGGTCATAAAATAACGGCATGTTGTTCTATTCCGCACTGATAGAGACGTGTGCTTGTTTAAAAGGGGTGGATGGCAAAGAATAGCTTTAACTAGTCAAACCTCTGTAAACCCTCTGTAAAACAAGGGGTTAAATGGTTCTCCCAAAATAATTTGCAAAGTTTGATTTAAACATTACTCTTGTCTGTGTATAAAAACCTTCCTTTAAGGCTCTCTATTTATGATACCAGATAGCTAGTATGAGGTGCGTCCCCATCAATTTCACATTGGCTATACCGTCTGTTCACAAAAAACCGCGGTAGCACTATTCGTACCGTATCATTTCTATTAATTCAATTTACTCTTTTCTACGTTTCATTTAAAGTGATACAGTACGTATCATGCCACATCATTCCTCCTTTGAAAAAAATTTCTGCTTCATCTTCACGTCACGACAAAATGTACGGAGCTAACTCATGATTTGGTTTCTCTGGACAGCCTCCAACAGCAGTGAAGTAAGACCAAGCTTTCACATTGAATTCAGTTGGATCCGAATGAAATCTCAACCGGAATATCCGTCTTAGGAAATACCTACTGTCCCAGCAAAGCTCAATGTCTAAAAAAGCCCCCCCCCCCACACAACATTATAAAAAA
>RDPX01000070.1:2348960-2373817 GCA_003991215.1 Morbakka virulenta | reverse complement strand
TCTCTCTCTCTCTCTCTCTCTCTCTCTCTCTCTCTCTCTCTCTCTCTCTCTCTCTCCCGCTCTCTCTCTCTCTCTCTCTCTCTCTCTCTCTCTCTCCCCCTCTCTATGCTCAGCCATCAATTTCTTTGGCTTTTGCTCCATAAGTACCAAACAAACCTAAGTTACTCATTGTGGAAAAAAAATCTGAAAAAGCGGTACACAAATTAGGTAAAAAGGAAACAAAAAAAAGGGGGAGTAGGTAAAAGAAAACCTAACGGAACAAAAACAGGGAAAACAGAAACAAAAATAACAGCGCAAAACCAAAGTTAAATAAGAGCATCTATTTTAACAAGGTATATAAGTCACGGATAAATTAGGAAAAAAGTCTGACCGAAAAACAAAAAATTAGAATAAACTATTATACATTGCTAAAGCATACATACTTGTGACTGTAACTGCCGCACCTAAAAATAAGGGAACACTACAATCAGTTTCACTTCATCCTTAATCTTTTCAATATTCAGCTAAAGAGAACCTTAAATGAAAAGTTGGATCAGTGCTTTTAAAGAATTTTTCAGCAAATTTTTATCGTGCGATAACAACAGAAATATATATTTCGTGATAAAAAAAATCCTATCACGCTCGTTACTGTCTGAAATGTTTTGTGCAATGCAACATTTTCAAAATTACCAACTCAGTCTCTATTTGAAGCACCAAAGAATTCCAACTTGCTCATGGCCTATCATGCTACTAGACCATTTTGTGACGCTTTGTTAATATTATCAAAGTTGTACGACGCAACACAAAAACACGTGTCATACCATTTTTTGCCTTGTTTTGCTGTGCATGGCTGACGTTTTAATCTTTTTTGTTGAAGAAGATCTGTTGTATATTACTTCTATTTTTGTTACATTTTTGGTTAGTGATACATTGCCGGATAGTACAAATGCTTACCAAAAAAATTGACGTATTTAGGAAGACATTATTCGCTTCAAATTGGTGTATTCATCGAGTATATATCCACGTCTTGTACACCACCATATCTTCAGAGTAAAATGTCATAAAAAATCGTCAGTAAAAGTGGGTACTAGTCTTATAAAAGTAAAGTCTGAAGCATATTTGAAAAGTCAAAAACGAAAATTGAAAAAGTGTATGAAGAATAAGCAACATTTTATTTACTGTGTGCTGAGACATCTTTGCTTTTGTTAAATTAAGAATGAAGAAAGAAACTTCTTCGTGCATCTATTAGCACATGAACTAATAAAAGCTGTTCATTTAATTATGTTTTAAAAGAGAAAAGCCATTAAAGAATATTTGTCCAACCCACCCTAGCATGGGCAACTAACACAGCATGAAAAAAAGAAGGTCCATCAGCATCTGCAATTTTGAAACTTATAGTATGGATGGTCATCCACCAGAGTGCAAAAACAGGTATGTTCTTCTCTTGTTTGTAATCCTTAATGCTGAACTTAACCAAACAAAAAATCCCATCCTTAAATAAATCAATAGATTGCGTGCTATTCCTACAACATAATTTGACTTATTAAACATTCTTTGTAGCAAACAAGAAAAGATTTAATGATATGGTGAGACTATCATGTCACTGACCAGAGAATTTATGCTCGGCGAAGCTTTTCCCTCGTTTCATCCCAAATAATAAAAAAACAATACTAGGGCTCTTTGAGATACACCCTAGTAAAAAACTGCTAAAAGAATCTCTGCTTTCAGTGATATTACTATTAAAAACTACGACATTTAAAGGCAACTTTATTTTTTAAGTCTTGTGAATTGTAAGTTTACGTAGCTCTCAATTCCTTATTGGCATAATGCGATTGTATGAGATACACGTCATACCCTGGTGCGTGGCTTCCTACATGCACACCCAACGACTTTTCTTTGTAGTCCTTTTCAGTATGTTACAGTTATGTTCATGATTTACCTAGCTTGTATGATGAACAAATCTAACCACAATTAAATTTCGATTACTCGAATGGGCAGGAAAACACTTCTTAAACGATAGAGTAAAACACAAGTAAAAGGCCTTTAGCATAAACAAAACTAAATACAATATTTACTTGTGCCATCACTGCACATGAAGGTAGATATATAGATTTAAGATTTTGATAAATGCGTTGAAGGGAAAGGTATGTGTCATACTGTCAATAAATTTGGATCTTTTAACACACCGTCAAAGGGTCATCACAATTAACTCACCACGTTTCACCTATTCCTTACAAACAGATATATTTTCCAGCTTATTCTGGAAAAACCATTAATTCAAAATAGCAAGAACTATGACCGCAAAGAGTTTGAATGGTAAGGTTTTTCTACTGGTGTATCTTTAGGGCAAAGCAAAGGAACAAAATAAAACATTAGCTATTTCAACATTTAAAATAAAAGCAGTTAATGGAAAAACAAATGACGTTAAAACCAAAAAATTAAAAAAATTAAAAAATAAAAAAAAGCTCAGCAGAATTACCAATAATTAAAAAGCTACTGAGCTACTTAAAAGTCATTTAAGCCTGGTAACAATAAAACATGAGTTGTAAGTAGATCATACAATGTAACGTGACAAAATATTTTCAGCTATTACTGCCAAATAAATATATATTTTTTTATTTTTCTTGCCCGTAGTGTTCATACATACAGTTGTGTTTAAATGTATTTATTTGTCCCACATTACGATGTATAGGTGCCTAATTAGACCTCTCTTTGGAGATTTCTTATTAGCCGTACTCAAGAGAGGTGAAATTAGCTTAAAACAGTCTGCGTCTGTCTGAAGACGGCAGAAGAATTTTGTTGTATCAATTTGTATTTTGATAAGCTCTTTGTGTTAATAAGTTATATTTTATCAGCGAATTCTCTTAGTTTTATTTCCTTTTCTCTTGCTCTGAACTCACTTAAACAGGATACACCTTCTGTTCTTGACAGACATACAATTCTATCTGTGGAAAATACATGGACTTTTTTAGAGAAATATCGTCTTTTCCTGAGTTTAGATGGTACCATTTTAAGGGAATTCATTAAAGCAGTGATGAAGTTCATGGTCATATGCCCTTCCTGACGCCAATTACTTTTGTTTGTGAAATAACTAAGCTTAACACACTTGGATTATCAAACCCCGCAATTTCATGGTCACAAGGCAACTAAACAAACCACAACGTCACGGCTTATATATTTATACATTCGAATATATAAATGTAATAAGTAGTGGTAACAAATTACTTTCAGTCACCGCGTTAAAGCAAAAACACTTCAGAGATTTGACAGCAACTAACCAAAAGCTAGAATTAAAAATACTATATCGTTTTTAACAGAAACTATCTTTAAAGTTTTGTATCATAAACAATTAAGTTTAACACATACAGTTAAATTGCAGTTACCCTATACATGAGTGCATGGAATTCTGGATTACAAGGAATAAATCAATTTCTTAATAACCTTAATTCATAATTACATTATTTTAGTAGGCACTATTATACTAAGTTATTACCTTCTGGGATGATGACCGTATGATGCAAATATTTGTATAAACTAACTACATAAATCGACCATTAATCCATTTCAATAACTCAAGTAAACACAGTTACGTATATAACTTTTGTATGTTAATTATCCCAGTTCCGGTTATATTTTAATATTGCATATTATTGCTTGAGTTAAGACTAAAACTGACCACACTTGTTTTAGGCGTGGCCAAATGATATAGTTTGGTCAGCACACCAAACCACATTCAGTTTTATTGGCCAATGATTATCTACAGCGGTCTACAGCTTTACTTCAGCTTATGGTAACCATCAGCTTATGGTAACTGGGTATGGACATATCAAAAAGGGTCACAGGACTGGGATTTATGGTAAAAACAAAAGCAACTCTTACCTGTTGTGCTAAATTGGCTGGTGAAGATTTTGCTTCTTTCTCAGAATCAGTCACTGAGCTCTGTGCAAAAAATTGGAAAGAAAACGGAACTACATGAAAATCTATTGAGATGTCAATATGGAAAAGGCCAATAAATTTACATGTAGAAAATCAAGAAACTATAATGGATAACATCTATGGGGGATAAAAACAAAACAGAAAGGGCAACAATGCGTGGGTCAAGATCAAAATGATAAACATCAAGAAATGAAATTCAAGTTTATAAATATATTGCTGGGCCATCATTGAGACGTTTGCAGAAGTCACCTACCAACAGCCCCCTGATCGGATAATGGCTGCCATGGTCAAAACAAAACGACCATCAAAAGTCTATGATAATGTTTCATGCGCATTCAAGAAAGTTTAGAGCGCGAGGCATAAGAAGCGGGAAATATCAGTCAGGCACTTGCGTAGAAAAGATATACTTGAAAAAATTCTCTTGAAATAGAATTAAAATTGTTTATTAAAAAAGTTGAGCCAGTATCATTGGATGGGTTTGAAGCACGAAAATTAATCTATTTTTTAAGTGCCCAGTTCTTCCAAAACATTGGCGATATTGCCTTTCATCTTCTACTGCCATCTGTCTAAAGCAACTGTTAATTACCCATGTTATTACTGAATTCCTTTTGTAAATATGTAACAAAAATCATATTTTTGTTACCCCAACTTCTTTTCGCTTCAGCTTTTGTCTTTACCCTGAAAAGGGTTTTTTTTCTTAGAAATTTGGCTCTGTTGTTACCAGAGTCAAGTGAAGTCTTCATTACAACGCATTGTTAGCGTCACAAAACATAAACTAAGTTTTGATCGCTTTCTTAAAAATCTTGAGCAAGTCTCTTCTTTATATCTTTTTATCGTAGTCTAACCTGTCATTTTACGTTTGCTGGCACCTAAAGGATGGAATTCACAATTTTTATTCATGTCCTCAATTAAAACATATTCAAAATCAAAGAAGCTTCTCTCTTGAATCTTAAATTGCTTCTCGGTATTCGCATTTCAAAGCTCGGTTATTACAATGTCAAAAGACCATTGAGTGCAAGATCATGAGGTACATATATATATATATATATATATATATATATATATATATATATATATATATATATATATATATTTCAACAACAAAGACATTTTGTATGGGACAAGCTATCGTATATATATATATATATTGTTTTTTCTTCATAACTTTATATTATATTTTTTGGTTTTATTCCCTCTCCCATTTCTATCTCAAAAAACATGTACAACGGTGACATTTAGACAACTATAACAGAAAAAAAATTGGGCACAGTATTTTATAGGTCACATGACTAGGGCACTGAGAATGGGGAACGGGGNTATATATATATATATATATATATATATAAATTTCAACAACAAAGACATTTTGTATGGGACAAGCTATCGTATATATATATATATATTGTTTTTTCTTCATAACTTTACATTTTATTTATTGGTTTTATTCCCCCTCCCATTTCTATCTCAAAAAACATGTCCAACGGTGACATTTAGGCAACTATAACAGCAAAAAAATTGGGCTCAGTATTTTATAGGTCACATGACTCGGGAACTGGGAATCGGGAACTGGGAACTGGGAACCGGGAAACAGGGAACCGGGAAACAGGCAACCGGGAAACAGGAACCTCTTGCAAAGTAACCTGAAGCCCAACCAACCGCCCTCCACTGCTCGATGGTTGTGCTAGTGATAGCAACAAAAAACGTATACTGGCCAAAGGTTAAAATCATATACCTATAATTAATGCCAAAGTCGACGCTTACCTTCAAGTAAGCTTAAGTCTGCCAAATAACAAAATCTTCAAGTAATAAACCTTGAAGTTAACATTATTTGAAGCTGCAAGTAATTTGTGGGATATTTTAATTACTTTTTATTTAATTTTCAAAAATTAAGTTATTAAGATTAACAAATTTCATTGACTTCAATTTATTTGGGATGGTTTATTGAGGTCGGAAAACGGTCAGAAAACGGTCAGAAGACGTTTTCAATGTTAGAAGGCATCAACGTGAAAAATGAAAAAGACAAAACTTTTGGTCGTTTAAGATTTATTGAAGGTGACTTAGATTAAAGCTAGCAAGCATCAAACGTAAGTATGCAAGAAATCACTGATTTGAAATAGATATCCTCTTTGTGTCAAGTTAGAGAGCCTCAGATACACGCCATAAATTGACAGAATGGATAATGATGCGTTACAAAAACAGGTGCTTTTGATACACTGGCCCCTTCAAATACGTGGGAAAAGACTGAAAAATAACTTCCCATGATCATATCACAAATTCTCCCAACAATAAAGAATTAAAAGGTCTTCTTGAAGTTGATATTTTATAGGTCTTCTATTTATAAACAACTTTACCCCAAACTAAACTATGTAACATAAATGGTAACAGCTAACAATGACTATTAGCGCGATTGTCCTGTCTGTTTCTGGTATGTGCAAAAAATCGGGTTTTCCAAAAATAGGTAACGGGGCACATTTAACTTCCAATCGTAGTTTAAAGACCCCTGATCTAAGCGATTATGGTTTATTTCGACTGCTTCGACAGGACTGCGACAAGAGTGAATAGCCACGAATGACTTGGTGTAACTGTTAGAAAAAGAGAAATTAAAATATAGTGCTCTTTCAAATAACATTTTAAAAGGTTTTACAGTGGGTGACAAGGCTAAAATTGAGAATCCATGATTGCATTTACCTTTATTTGCTCCACTTCTTCTGCTAACTCTCTTAGTTCGTGTTGTAATCTTTGGTATTTTTGATGAGGGGTTTCTTTTGCAATCTTCTCACCAATCTACATAGTTAAAAATATACGTTAATGAGCTATTAATGAAAAGCCATGTAAATAAAAATTGGTGAAATCAAAACGAATGTTAAAATCGTTACTGAAACCCGGGCTTTGGATGTTAGAAACTCCGCCAGGCAGTATTGACAAGGAAAAAAATCACTGTGATGAATACATAATATACGTAAAATGCACGTAAAGTTTCTTTGTGTTCTTTACATTATACCTCCAATCATTTGTTCTTGATGGGGTTTTTAATACTGTATTTTTTGGATTGAGGGCAACTTTAGCCTATTTTAGACTGTGCACTTATGTTAACCTCTGCAATTATTTCTAGAGACATACAATGAGGAATTACAAACGATGTTTTAAAACAATTTCAACAAAAGTGAGCAAAAACAACAATTTTTTAGTTGCAAAAATCAACGTTCATCGAGTTATTTTTACGATTGTTTTGCTCATGCCCAGTTCTGTAGGGGAGGTATGTAGTATATCCAATCCAATAATGTCACCATAAAGATGAAACATTTGTTTTCCATTAACGTCAGCGGTGTTTGCTTTCAATCTGGTCAATATTTGCACAGCGTTGTCCTCCAGGTCGTACTGCAACACTTTAACCAGTCTTTTACCATGCCACTGCGAAATTCTAAGTAAGCTTTTAGCAACCATTCAACTATTACCTTCAGAATTTGAGCTATCATATTTCCTGTTGGGGTAAATGCATATTATTAGCCAGTAAACCATCGCAACTTCTTAACTACAGAATAGGACTTCTCACCTACGAAGTATGTAGAGGCCTCAAATATAATAAGTCAGCCACTCAACTGTAAAGTAGTCTGCACGCTCAGTTGATTGGATGTTTTTCTGGTTTTAGTTTCAAGAAAAAAATTGTACTTGTGGTGGATGTGCATAGTTTCTAATTAAAAAAATTTGTTACAGTGTTGACCTGATATACGACAAAAACATGACACCGTGTGATCATTTCAATCGAAAGTTATCAGTTTCATTCATATTCATCGGTTGAAAAAGCTTCAAATTTGTTAAGAGTATGAGTTGAAAAATGAATTGGTAATTAAGAAAATGAACATGAATGTAAATTACGATGTGTCGTTAGAGGAACCTTGGATAAAAAAACGGCAACCATTTTAAGTTCACATCTGGTATAAGGTCTTCATATCTAAATACCTAAGGTCCCGGCACATTAAACTGAAATAGATAGTTGACCAGCCGCTAAAGAATATGGAACATAACCCGTTAAAATCCTTCACTCACGCAACCATACAGCAGGTGTTATGGAATAAATGGGTGATAGGCAATGTCTCGAAGCAGTCTTCCGATTGAAGTGGTTCTTGGTCGCTAGTACTAATCCAGAATAATGTGTACCCTTTTATAACCTCTTTTTCGTTGTAATGTCTCAGAAAAACGAGTTTAACTCACGGCAGTTAGACCAATATTGTACTACCGAACTACAAGTGTGAAGAAAGAAATTTTTGTTCTGAGGTGGGGTCATTATCCTGGAGAGTTCATATATACCGAGATTTGATATTATATATGCTTACCTTTTTTCTTTGCTCTTATTGCTACAACTATTAAGCTTAATAACCAGACATATGAACAGGTCTGTAAAATTCAAATAGATGTCGACAAAATTTTAAGCGTTCGCTCTAAATTATAGGGGCACAAAAGCGGTACTTTGCTGATAGTTTTACAAAAGAATGGCCATCAAGGATCAACATTGCATAGTGACAAGCCAAGGCCTTCCGAAAATACCCCTTGTCTGCCTTCATTACCAATGGCCCATCCCCAATCGCCTTTACTCTGTGATGCAATAGCAAGATTGAAAACAGGAGTGGACTTGACCGCCAGGCTAAAGCCAGGCTCTTTTGCAGTGATAACTGCTTTCGTACATTCTGGCATACACTTTCGGGTGAGCTCATAACAGAAGAATAGTCCAATAGTGTACCACATATTCTCTAAGAAACACTCCTTTGGCTAACAAACGTGAAAAAATCCAGAATATCGGAAAATATTCTTCTTTAAACGCCTCCTTTGTTTTTCCTGCGCATTACAATCCTTAAGAGGTGTTCCCATCTTACCCACAGCGCATCAAGTTGTCAGAGTTTCAAAGATGACTCAATGGCACCATCTTGACCACTATCGTTTATCTCTTTAACCCACAGATAGCTAAAATCAATTCTGTAACGAGGAGCCCATGCTGCTAAGAGGCGTGCCAAAAGTTTTGATGTCACAAAATGTATGTTTCAAATCCGAACTACTAGTTGTCCCTCTCAGCGTAATCCCTCTGGAGTCTAAAGTACTTTTTTACTCTTCTCAGTCAATAATTCATGCACTGCTAGAAGGATTCTTGGACAATTCTCTGCAGCTTCATAATCCGAGAGACCTTCTGAACCTTCACCATGAGAGCCACCTTCATGAATTCCACAACTTCTGCTGACTTCTGGTTAGGGTGAGAAAAGTTCCTGCTCCAACTCTGTTTCTCTCGCAAAGGAGTTGTTGGATGCTTAAAGCATTGTAAGTTAGTGAAGCAACCACGAGTTATCCTGCCACGAATTTTGTCTATTCTTGCACGTTCTCCCACGCAAAATGGAACAGATTTAATATCTTTGTAGACATAATCGTTAATTCTCAGGTCCTATGGCTGAAGATCGTTGTGAACCATGCCCTCTTACACTGGAAAATGCGATCAACATAATTTTGGGCATCAAATGTCTTGCCTTCTTTTGGCCTTGCGATGTCAGAGCCTTCCGCATAAGGCTTTCACATTCCATATACAATATTCATGACCTATCACAAGTGACAACTCTCCCTAGCAAGCCTTATTTAATTTCAGGGTCCTCGATACACCAACATCCTCCGATCCAAAATCTTAGGCATCATCTTTCCACAGTTTTTTGCATAACCACATCTTTTGTCATAATCTTTCAGAAGCAGACTCACTTCATGCAAAGCTTATCTAAAATTAATTGTACAGTCAACCAATGATAGCCATGCACCATTTGCATTAATGTTGGCCTCAGCCCCGCTTGCTGAAGCCTTTCTGCCCCTGTGGTTGTCTTTCATGATCATGCTCCCTTTTCCAATTTCTTGTACACCTCAACATGTGAAAGGGGCATTGTCTTGTCCGTACACTTGACCCAACAAACCCAGTGCTTCTGACGAAATTTACCCCAATTGGACCAGAATGTTCAGGCTGCTTTGTTGCTTTGTGCTTATTGCTTGACAAGTTGAAGCAGGAGTCATGTAAACAAAAGCATATGAAAAAACAGCAATTCCTCTGGCGAGCTGAGATCAAAGTATATAATTCTTCTGGCTATTAGGTCCTGATTTAATCCACTAATCCCTCTTCCAGTTACAGTTCACACAGCACACCAAGCTCATAAACGTTTTTGACACCCTGTGTAAACTCCAGTTGATCCTGAAACCAATAGTATTCTGTTTCAAAAACCAAACCTTTTTAGATTACTCTGTCATGTTTCATCACCTTCGACTCTATTGGGATTAATGTGGTACTAAGATCATTAAAATCATAAAATCACCATTACATAATCCATAATACATATTTCGTTGGTCATCTGCTAATGACATAACTTCTTTGTATATATGGCAATTACCTGACCAGTTAACGTTCAAAAGGAAGTTCCTCTTGTCTTTTCATAGCACCTCGTCTATTCCCTTACATCAACTTTTAAAATCCTTGAGTTCTGAAGTTTGGTCCCTTATAGGAATGCAACAGTAACCTACGTTGATAGTGTTTAACTTGAAGATCTTTTGGTGCTTTTGGAGTTTGTGGTGCTTTTGATAGTGCTTTTTCACAATGTTATGAAAAACTTGAGCTGTAGTGGTTTTGATGCTAGCTAAATGGGACAGGAGGTAAACCAGATAATTTCTCTCTCTCAACTATTCTTCCTCTGCTAAATCTTTTCATAAGGCAGACTAGGTGTCTTGATGGGCTCTTAATGCCATTAAGTATGCACCTTTTGTTTTCAGTGTAGGTAACAATATCGACAAGGGGAATCATGCATAAAAGTCTGTATTAGTCAGTATTCAAAACTTGGTACTTACAATCTCATAAACTGTTCTATTGTCATACCCATTCCTTTTGGATCTTCCAAGCTTCTCTGAAAAGTCTAAAATAAGAAAACAATGATTTTTACAAAAATGTTGTCAGTTAAGTCACCTTAGAACAACGACTCATGAAAAACTGGATTCTATTTACACTAGTTACAATATGTATATCAAGCAATGTTGGGACATCTTTGGGATCCAATTTACTATAGAGAAAAATACAAAAATTAGAGTTATCGAGATATATGAAGAAATTCTGGCCATCATCTTCTACCGACTAACTTTACTTTATTCAATATCAAAAATATTTTTGTAAAGTAATAGTAAAATCAGAATGTGTTGTTAACTTTGTAAAACAAGACCCCTTTTAGCAATTATAAACCTTCAATTTTAAACAGCATATCCCTTGTATAATATGTATAATCAATCAAAATAGAGTCCAATAAAAAAATTTTATTACTGCTTTTCCTTTTATTAAAACAAAATAGCGTCACACCTAAAACTGGCACTTGTCTTTGTGATGTAAAATTAATTTTATATTCTGGAAAAATGGGTCCATCAAGTGTATTACATCTTTAATCTGAAGCTACTGTTGCATGTAATTCTAATTTCACTTTTCTGTTGTTACAGAGAGAAGGTGATTTTTCAACAAATAGTATTTTATTATTTCACCTTCCCCAATTACACGTCATAATGGTATGGTTATGTAGGCTCATTCGAGCCTGCGAGGTTTTGAACAACCCTGCTCTAAATAGGGCCCGAGTCACCCTTTGGCAAGATGTACCACCCGGTCAGCCACCCCTCACAGGGTCAGAGTCCTTTTTGTTGGCCATCCTGCCTGGGTGGGGATGTGCACTTTGGGCGTAGGAACTTCTTCTGAGGTCACCGGCCAGTGATGCACAATTACGGGAAGGCAGAGCTCGTTAGCCTCGGAAGGCAATCCGCCTGGGAGGCGGAAACTCTAACTCAAAAAGCTCTCCAACTTTGAGTTTTATAATGGAGGGCACACACTCTCTATACAGATGTTTCTGTCAGGCCTTGCAAGCCGAGTTTAAAACTGGGCATTAAATGAACATGAATCTTGGCATTTCATCCTCGAAAATGGCTAGGGCGTCCCCCGTAGGCGACGTACAACATGGCCCCCCGCATTTTGTGACAAATTAGCCAGGAGTACCGCAGAACATATCCCAACTGCGGCAAAAGAAGCAAGGATTACACTCAAGAATTAGATTAGGAACCTGGAATGTTGAATCGATGACAGGTAAATTAATGAAGAATGCCGGTGTCATGAAAAGAAGGAAAATAGATATTCTATGTGTACAGGAAACGAGATGGATGAGGAGCAGAGCGAAAGAGAAATGTGAGGGATTCAAACTGCTTTATCGAGGAGCAGATACCAGGCGAAAGGGGGTGGAAGTTATTGTCAGTAATGATCTAAAGGTAAAAGAAAAGGCAGCGGTTAAGGGAAAAGCGCATCAAAATTTGGAATCTAAATCAAGGAAGTAGAAGAAAAATGGATAAAACTCAAGGGCAGTATCACAGAGGCGGCAAGGGAAGTTTGTGGAGAAATCAAGAGAGCACGACCAAAGGATCAGAAGACGTGGTGGTGGACTGAACACGATCAAAAGGCCGTGAAGGGAAAATGAGCAGCCTTTAGAAACCGGAAGGAAGATAGAACCGTCCAGAAATATGCAAAGACAGCAGTACCAAGAGCAAAGGCAGAGAATTACAGAAACTGGTACGAACACATGGATAGCCAGGATGGTCAAACGAATATTTTCAGGATAGCAAAGGCAAAGGAACGAACAAGGTCTGGCAAAGGAAGTATGGTGCTTATCAAGAAAAACCAGGAAAATATATTGAGCCAAGACAGGCAGATAACAGACACATGGACCGAATATTTCTCGCAGCATATGAATACAGGTGAATACAGAGAACCCGTAATAAAGCTGGAAGAGGTATGCCCATTTGAAGGTCCAGAATACCAGATAATCGAAGAGGAAATGAAAAGTAAGTTGAAAAGCATGAAAAGATGCAAAGGGCTTGGTACATCAGATATTTTAAGTGAGACGCTGAAAGCCTTAGGGGAAGAAGGTGTAACATGGCTAACGGAGGTGCTGCGGGAGATATGGGATGAAAAAATTATTCTGAGTGACTGGACCAAATGCTTGTTGATCCCTATCCACAAGCAAAAGGGAGGAAATTTGAACTGCAACGAATACAGAGAAATAAAGCATCTGGAAATGCAATGACGGGTTTTGTGGGTCTGGATAAGGCTTATGATAAAATCCCTAGGAATTGATCTGTTGGTGCCTCCAAAAAAGAGTAGTCAGTGAAAAGCTCATGAGAGTAGTCAGCACCCTTTACACATACTGTGAAACCTTGGTAAGAAAGGGTGCAGGAAGACATCCCCTTTAGAAGTCAGGGTAAGATGGTAACAAGGATCAGCCTTGAGCCCTCTGCTGTTTATAACCATAATGGGCACAATCTCGGAGGAAATATGCAGAGGTTCTCCACAGGAAGTCCCTTTTGCCAATGATTTAGCCATTACAGCAAATGAGGAAAAGGGGCTGCTGGAGAGAATGGGAGGGTGTTAAGAACCTCTGGAGAAGAGGGGCTTAAAAGTGAATGCAAAGAAGACGGAAGTAATGTTATCAAGTAGGCAAGTTGTCGAAGCCCCTAAGATGGTGGATATTCAAGGAGAGGAGATGAAGGCAGTGGATAAGTTGAAGTATTTAGGTTCCATCATTGAAAAGGAAGGATGCAATGAGGAAGAAGTCAAGGCAAGCATTGAAAGTGCCTGGAGGAAATGGTCTGAGAGTAATGCAATTGTTTGTGACAAAAAGAAGCCACTCCATCTCAGAAGCTATTTCTATAAGACAGCCATCAGAACTGTTATGCTGTATGGAGCTGAAACTTGGCCATTGAAAAAAGCACAAGAGAGGAAGCTGGAAGCTGGAAGCCACAGAGATGAGGATAGTGTGATGGATGACTGGAGTATCTCTGTCGGAGCACAGAACAGGTGCAGGTTTGAGAAGGCATGCCAAAGTAGTCAAAGTGGGGAGAAAGCCTAAAAACGCTAGACTCCACTGGTTTGGGCACCTAATGAGGAGAGAGGAGGAAACTAATTATTGTGAAGCAAGTGTACCATCATCAGGTAGTTGCAAAAAGAAGTAGAGGACACCAGAACTTGAAATGGATAGATAGAGTACAGATTGACAGTAAAACAATTGGTGCTGAGGAGGAAGATGCAGCAATAGGTGCACGTGGAAGAAGAAATGCCAAGTAGCCAACCAAACTTGAAGTTGGAAGAAAATTGAAAGTAAAAGAAGAAAGATGAAGATAACAAGTTATAATGGTGACTGTAGTGCAATGCTTGAAAGAATGCTCCTTTCCCTAAGTATACAGAAAATAGAACCAGTAAATTTGCAGTGAAAAATGAACAATTTAAAAGAAAGTCATTGTAAATTTGCAGAAAAATTGTTTATGCAAAATCTACTACCAATGCTATCAAAACTACAAAAAAGTATGTGCCACAAAATAGGGTCAATTTTGAAAAAAGGTAGAGGTTTGCATAATTTTGTTGTTAATTTAAATGCAATGAATTAAGAGTATATCTTTTACTTAAAAATTATATTAGATAGTAGGGAGGCAGGATGAGAACCCATGGCTTAATGGTTAGTACAACTGCTCCATAACCAAGAGGATCTAGGTTTGATTCCCAAAGAGGGCAAAAAGAACTTCACCAAAAAAAAGCCATTGGTTGGTGTCAGGAAGGGGAACCAATTACAAAATTCCTCACATGTCAAATGCAAGTCCTTACAAAAGGCACTGTCTGAGCCCCAGTTATTGGCCAAATGATGTTAAAACTAAAATAATAAAATAATAAAAAGTAGATAGTCAGGATGTAGTCTGTCTCTTTACATTGAAGAATCAAAGCACTTCTTGGATAAAAGAGAAAAAGATCAAAGAAAGCTGTTCAAAATGGTGACTCCAAGAGTCTATATCTTTTTAGTTTATATCTTTTGTTTGCAGATGTGTAGAAAATGGTGTTGTTAAGCTGTAGATTCTTAATAATACAAAGGCTATCAGGAACATCTCAAATTTCTGAAAGTGAATCCACTGGAACTTTTGCATCACTGTGAGTGAATTCTTGGAAGGAACTGTCCTTAGCTATGGTATTGAAGGCTAAATGCAACTCAGTATAAACATGCTTCATAAATGGGAATGGCTGAAGCAACAAATAAAAAGTCCATTGCTATACCAAGAAATTTTATGAGCATTCACAGCAAAGCTAAAGATGTTTGTGAGGGGGTGAATGAAGCATGGAAGTAATCCAATATGGAATTTAGCACTGACAAAAAAGAGGGTAAAGAAAAAAAGGATTAGATGACAAGCAATGCCATTATGAGCCCCATTATGAGAACACTTTTTATTACACAGGGTCATCTTTGAGCCAAGAGAATCTTGAATCATTCATGCCTTTGGGAATTGAAACTGAGACCCATCACTAGTTTTAAAGTTATAAGATAATTGACAACATAGCCACAAAATCAAAGGAGACAAAAAGATTGTTCACTATCTGCCTATATAAATCATGGAATGATCAAAAACCAGAAAAGAAAAATCTTTGGAATATCTTTACCCATAATGTTTTAATAGGAAATTGCATGTTCAATTTTTCAAGCCAATTGCTTGGTTGAAATTTAAAAACTTACAAAGGATTTCTTTTACCATACCCATAAATTAACGCATATCAATTTCTATGCATAAGATAAAGTAACCCCAGGATAACCTGCAAAACATTCTTTTAACTATTAAGTTTCAGTTAGAAAATGGACCACAAAGTTTCTAGATGATGATGATGATGATGGGATGAATGAGTCATAAAGAGCTTCTGTTACACTTGACCATTTGCATTCAAAAATCATCAATGTTATATATACAGTAGCCTATTTATGACAATTTGGAGTTTAACTTGCTACTTTTTTCACTTATGTGCTTTGCAATACCCTGTATTGGCTATTAGTGTGGTACCAGAACCCTAGAAATCCTTAAAGAGGCTTTACAATGGCTTTTGGATTACAGAGAAAAAGTAACAGACTAACATGGCCCCATTTCCACAAAGTTCCACAGGCCTCCTATTTTTGCCATGCTACCCTTGCAGTTAAACATCCTGGGTTAACAGAAGAAAAATAAAATTAAAACTGCAACTCACCAAGTTCAGAGGAATCTACATATTTGTCCTTAAAAGCAGCAAATGCTTTACTTTGATTTACTTTAAAATGCTCCACTGATTCACTGTGTAATTCATCCTGATAAAAATAAAAGGGATAAGTTTTAGCTTAATGAACAAATTCACTCCTTCATACTAAAAGAAAAAAATTAAAAACAATATTAACCAAGTATCTCACATTGTTTCTCTGTTTGCAAACATAAAATTAAAACCATTTGCTGATGATTTTCCTATTCAATTTCAAAAAATCTCATTATAGTTTTCTTCCAAAAATTTATCATTATGTTCTGAATGTTGGCAATTATATTCTAAGTTTGTGTTGGAGCTCCTTTTATGCCATCACAATCTTCTGTGCTAGGCTTGTGAGATATTTATTTTTAATTCTTCGATTGTATGTCCTTCATTTGCTCTTGCTCACACTAAATGATGTTCCATGTATCAATTTTACCACCAGAAACTGTCATAGTTTCTGGTAGTAAAATTTCTCATTACACCATACATTACTTACAAACAATGAAGAATGATCTTATTGTGGAGCTTAAGAATAGCAGGCAATAGTATGTAAGTATGATATGCTCCACTTTTTATTCCTGTATATTTCCTTACTTCTCCATAACAGCAGGTGCCTGCTTTTCTTCACAGCAGCAACATGCCTGCAAATATGGGTTCTTCCCAGTGATTTTGACAATCCACAGCTGTTCAAGGAGCTGGTCACCACTGAACTTGTGTGGTCAATGAAACAAAATTGTGTACCTCTCAAAACCAACAATATTGTTTATTCAAGTGACAACTGTGCAAATACAGCATTTGAAATACTTTTACTCTATATTACTTAATCCTTTGGGATATTTTCAAGCTTAAATGTAATGGGACATAACATTAGTCTGATGATGCACATCATTAGAATAATATTGGATAAAATCAGTTTGATGAGAAAAAACAAATTTGAAGATGGAACTTGTGGTGACTGAGAATTGATAGTACTAGCCCAACCATCCCTTTGCCTTTAATTTGCCACTCCTTGTTAATTCTATGTCACAAATATGCAAGTTTGCCAGAGCAAACCAACAAACCAAGTAAATAAACCAGACCCTGCATAATGGCAAGTGCCAATACAGGAAGTGGCTTTTTGGCTAGTAATACCCAGGACCCCTCAAAAATATGGAAGCTCCCACAAAGTCTGTAACAAGAACTAAATTAGGAAGACCTGCTAATTTGAATTATATAGTTCCCTGCATTGAGGCAATTATAACCAATTCAAACAGGGATAAACTGTTTAATATGAACATAATTACATCTAACACAATAGTAATAGCAACTTACTCCAAGTAAAAGCTATCAATACTAGGTATATCCAGTTAATGACAGTGGTGAAACACTAAAAGGATTACCCACTAGTTGAAAATAAGGTCACTGGTCTTCTTGATGTAAGGCAGAAAAGTTTCCAAGGCTCCATTTTCATTTTCATTGTTGGTGCAGTGGTTATGTGTGATGCCATCGGTCATCTTTAGCAACCTTCTGAAGGTGCCTTTCCTCTCTTTTAGGGTCATATGAGTTTGAAAACATACTTCTTGCTCTTTCATACAGAATGGTAATGACACTATGAGCTTACGCTGGAGGGTGTGATGTATTATTGAGGTCCTGATAAGTGTCAGTTGGTTTCTAATGCAAGATGGAGCAATCAACTCAAATTGACAAGTACCTTAATGAATTACCCCTTTCAGTACAACCTTAGAAAGGACAAAAGGTACCTTCAGAAGGTTCTCTTATCCAATGGATATCATGCTGAGGATGTCCAGAGGGCCTTACATAGAACAATTAGACCCAATCATAAGATAAAAGAGGCCTATAAAACCAATGTCTGCCCTACAGGGGTTAGTATGTTATTGATTTAACATAAACCTTATATAATGAGGAGCAGTGGCTTAATGGTTAGTGCAACTCCACCATAACCAGGAATTCCAGGTTTGATTCCCCTAGCAGGTGACTTTGGAAATTCACAAAAGAAAAAGTCATTGGTTGGCATTAGGAAGGGCATCCGGCCAAGAAATTCCTCACTGCCAAATCCAAGTCCCTGTGAAGGGTACCATTTGGGCGTTACTGGGGGAAAATGACATTACCCCCCCCCCCCAAAAAAAAATAAAATAAAAGAAATCAACCTTTTTATGACTGTGTAAAATGTAATTTCAAATAAACTGCTTAAGAGTGCAAGTCATTTCACTTAAAAGTGAATGCTGTTGCATTTTAAAGACCTTTGGGTTGTCAAATAAGGACATGAAAACATATTAGTGTTTAGGTATGCCTTGAACCTCATTTTAATCCACATTGATGTGTTTGAAGTTAATCTGAAGGGCATGATCACAAAATTTTTTATTCACAGAGCAAATACAAAATGTGCACACCTTTCATTTCTCCCCAGGCACCCCTAGGAACATTGGTCCTCCTAATGCTAATAAAACATTAAACAATAACAAAAAATCTGTCCTTTCATGTCAATTTTTTCTTTTTCCAGTACTTAATCGTTAATCAATTGTTAAAACATTTCTCAGGGGCACAGCAAACTAATAATCTCATAAGCCACCCCTTAAAAACTGGTGGTGCTATGTATTAAAAAATGCCTTTAACATTCTGGATGATGCTTCTTTAAATCTTCTGTAACAAAATAAACTATACAAGCTTTATTGTTAAGCCACCAAGTTTGATTTTGGATTGTGTGAAGTGGCTCATTTTTATAACACTATTAGAAAAGCATACATTATAAAGGGCTTGGAATGCATAATTAATGGTTTGTAATACCTGGTCAAAACCTCTTTGTTCATGAATGATGTCCCCTCCTGTTTCAAACACATCCTGGCCAGAAGAGTCCTGTAACAGAAACACATACATAAAAGTAAAGATGATATAGCTTGATAAAGTAATACATCATCAAATAAACATGAAAATTTCTAAAAAGTGTATGTATCTTTAAATATTAAATGAAATATACAAATGCTATTGTCAATAACCAGAGAAAACAGCTGTTCCCAAATAATTCTGCTAAAACAATGGTTCTAAATACAAACTTCAGAGTTTGCACCTTTTAAACCTGACCATTTACATTAATAATCAAATATTGAGCATTATACAATGAAAAGCTAATACCAAATGAAATATAAAAATAACTTTATTTGGTCTACTTTGAAACAGAAAGGCATAATATATGACATCATGACATGCTAGATCTGTTTGAAGTAAGATGGAATATGATCAATAACACTAATTAAAGTTGAAATTGTATTTCCTACCAAGAATAACGTTTGACTTGATATGACAAATATCATTTTTATGTTCTTATTGGAAAATAAATTAATCAATTGTGTCAACCCTCAATAGCTAATTGCAATATTAATACACTTCATGACATTTAAGCATGATGTTGTGTGTCATTCTGTGGGATTACAGAAACATCAATGCAATTATGTATTGGTGTAAGAATATTTCAGATTAAGGACTTCAATTACTATCAACAACATTTGCTACATTCCATAACACTGCATTCGACTGCAGCCTTTTATCTACTGAGATGATCCTCACAGACATAAGACAGCATGTTAATTAATTATTCTCTCTATTCACCTTCCCTACCATGACCCATAATACTTCCTAAATGGTGTTTAAACTCATACATGCAGGATTTCAAAATGGCATAAGGTAACTTAAAGTTCATGAACATAAGCTTATAGCAAAGCAAACATGCTATTCTGCTGAATCACTCAAAAGAGGGTATTTTATCCAAATATTTTCATTAAAAAAAGGCATAAGCTAAAATTAAGGGTGCATGTGCAAGTCAGTTAAAACCCAGCTGAAATCTGTTTTGTACTTGTAGTATTAAGGTCTCATAAAATCTTTATAGGCAATACAGTAATCTTTAAGTATATTCTAATTGAAAAATATTTCAGAGGAATGCCCAGAAAATATTTGTCCAACTGTCAAACAGCAGTTTTAAATGCCTAAAAGCAAAACATTTATTATCTCTATGGCGTGATCAGGAACAGACAGGCTTGAAAACCCTTGGACATTATCTCATAGTTCCCTGCCCTCTTCTAATGCAAATCTTGATTGCAATTGCTCCATATCAGGTCTCCATGGTGGTCATTGTGGTAGTTCCATGACATCTGTAACAATAACCAGAAACTATTAAGGTTCGAAGTTGTGACACTGTTCATATCAAAAGGCATTAACTGTATCTTTCACAAGGTAAACAACCATGAACTTGGAGATCATTTCATACTCCTTTAACTCAGTTACTAGTCACAATCAGGGAATGGTTAACTGAGCAAAAAATAAAACAAATAAACACACAAACTAAACCTCCCTAATCAAAGCAAGGAAAAAAGCTTATACAACATGCTCTGACAAAATATTTTCCAAAATGGTCATTGATGTCAATGTAAGAAAAATTTACTTTTCATTGTGATATTGCCATATACTTTTCCAATTTACTTTCACATGAACTGCTTTTTATAGGTCCACCAAAATTATGAAATTACAAGGGAAAAATAGAGTTGTTTTGAGGTTTTATGAGATTTCTGAGAAATTATATAAAACACGGTTCTTTTAAGTGATAGTCCCAGAAGTTTCACTTTAACAGTTTAGATAATATTTTGCTTTATTGCACAAAACTTTAATTGCTACCAGTAATAAAACCTAGGCTCTCTTTTAAAGAGAGCCTAGGTTTACTGAGATTATGCCTTATCATAACAAAGGCATGTATCTTTAACAACAATCACAAGAAACCAAGAAAGGAATGTCCTTTTATTTGGTTTCAGGATCAATGCACAATTTAGTTTTTTGGTGATTCTAATAAATAAATAAACAATCAATCAAATAAAATATTTAAAGAGCAAGAGACATGGAATCTGTTATTTCCATATCTTCAGTAAACAATCAAGATGAAGATCTTCAATAAATTGAGCAGATAACAGTATTTCTACAGCATGAGTTCTGCAGCAAGAAAAGAAGATAAATAGAAAGGGCTAAGTAATTACATTCTTTAGGTCACATACTTAATGTTAGTATCAGCATGTATTTTTAACAAAGATGTGTGCTCTATCCTTACTGACAGTGACAAAGTACTGACAAAACATAACAATTCAAATTTATGTTGAGGCTGCAGAAATGTGGTTCATTGCCTGCTTGTTAAAGTGTGGTAATTGGTGTAAAGGTAGGCAAATTCTTGAGGCCATGTTGGTAAGAAAAGAAAATAGGAGGGGGAAAAAACAGCAAAAATTTTGTAGTAATGGAAAAATTTAAAGGAAGTGTATGAGGTGGAATGCATTGAACATTTATAAAAGTTGTATCAAAGCCTCAGTGTGGGTACATCAAGTAAATGAGGTAAGGTGTGTCAAAGCTGAAATGAACCTGGCCATGCTTAAATAAATGGTACATATGGTATATATCAGCAGACTGTAGTAAAGATGACCAAGACAAATGAAGGTACTGATCAGCTGATATCAGTTGCATCTAACATTTACAACCACATATCTCTTCATTTTGGTAAGATCTGTGGGTACAAGCTGCGAAAGATCATGACCATTCCTATCACTACACCTCTAATATAACCGTAGTAAATTAAGGTTAACCCTTAAAAATAAGAAGCCCTTTTATAGTTAATTACAATATAATTCTAAATCTAAGTGCAAATGTTTTGTGTTTGCTGCCAAGTTCTTCCTTTCTATTTTCTACACAGTAAAAAACGTTTTATTTTCAGTGTGATTCATCAGTTTGTTTACAATTCACCATGTCAGCGTATGTATGAGGTTCACGTTGTGATTTTTACATTTCAATAACACGATAAAAAGAAAAATACTTGGTATTTTACATGATAAAATAAGCTTGAATTTTAATTAGCATTGGTTGGATGTTATCGAATTTTTCTTAGTGTTTTAATCAAATGGTGACAAAGTCAATCGATATTGTCGACTAAAAAGTAGCCAACTAATTGCAGTTTATAGTTCTTTCCATTCAGAATAATAACCCTGGAACGCTAACTAAATATTCAAAAGATGTACTTTATTTAGAGCAAAGTGATTGAGGAACAAGTAACGCCTTGCTTGAATCGAATCGATGGCAAGTATGTCCGAAGAAAATTAATTCAATCAACTCCTTTTCTGTCTTAATAAATTCTACGGTGAATACCATCAGTAGGTTAAAACAATGTAGAATACACATAAATGCACTTACGATACACGGTGCACCACCGTGGTTGATTACAGTCCCAGCCATCTTGTGAGATCAGACAATTCAATGGATTTCAACTTAAAACTCAAATAAGTTAACACTGGGTGTTGTTGTTGCTGAAAAAAAGACTGGATGTTGTTGTTGCTTGCAAAATACTGTGCAGGATGTTGTTGCTTCTTTGTTATTGTCAATGGTTGGCCTTCTCACCAATTTCATATACTTTTGACAGCTTACATAGAGAGTCACTATGGAGATTGATGGAGCTCTATAAAATTCCTAGGAAATATATTACTTAATTAATTATGCCTATCGCCCCTCCTGGGACATGAGCCGCCGACAATGACCCTCTAGGCAAATTTGTCATAGGCCAGTCTCTCCAGTTGGTTCCATGAGTAGTAGCCCGTCTTCTTGGAGTGATGATGTCAAGCCAGCTTATGCGGAAAACTCTTCTCGAACAGCTGTTGATAAGCGTCTGGATTTTTTTGTGGTCTTAACTGTGATCCCCTAGAACCGGCTTAAGGTTGGTGTTCAAGAGCCTGATCTTTATGTTACCTGGCAGGGTTCAAGATGCCCAAATGTTCTCCTAATCGTTGTCGTTGTTGGGGCATTAATTGTCAATATTCATGCCAATCTTCTTCTGTTTTGTTCTAAGCGGTGCTATGGTGATAAGTGGGCTGTGGCTTTCTCACCCTATCAGGGTCCTATGTGCTGTCTGGTATAGCATAAAAACAACTGCCTTTTTTTGTGTTACACCCTTATTCTCTTGCTTGGAAAACAACAGCCACTATCCTGTTGATAGTTTCTCTTATTCACTGGCTCTCCATCTTTACTCACTGATGTTAAGGACTTCCAGGTGATAGGCCCCAATTTCTCTAGCAACCTGAGCTGTTTCTCCTGCTTCGTACATGGTCACTACATTCCATATCCTGATGTTTATAGTTGCCTTAGTTGAAAGGATGGTATTCACCTGGAGAGTTTTTTTTGGCTTTTACTGTTTCCCTTCAAAAGTCCTCCTGCTGAAGACCCATCTTTTCCCAGAGCTAGATTTGTTATTGGGTTCCATGTTTCGGTTTTTGAAGCATAATATTCTTTTTACAGAGAGGCGTTGTAGACTACTTCCCCAATCCTCCTCCTTTTTCATCCAGACTTTGGACAGGTATTGTCGAAGTTAGGAAATACATTACCATCATCAAAAGCATCTACGAGGGCATGGTATACTACATTTTGCATGGTGTCACAACGACAGTCAAGTTCAACATACAGACAGGTGTTAAGCATGACTGTCTGCTTTCTCTCTTTCTCTTTTTCTGTTGGCCATTAATTGGATAGTGAATGAGTCAACAAAAGACAAAAAATGGAATCCAGTTATACCTTGGCACCATTTAGATTATATAGACTTTGCGGATAACCTTGCTCTTCCAGCGTGTACTTTAAAACAGATCCAAGGCAAAATCTCAACCTCAAAAGTCACTGCATGTAAGATAGGTCTGATCATAAACAATGCAAAGACGAAGCTCATCAAGGTCAACACGAAGGGTACTGCGAGGATTAGGTTGGAGAGGGGGGAGATTTAAGAGGTAGAGTCGTTCACTTTTTTAAAGAGTGTTATTTATGACACAGGTGGAGCCAAAAGATACATTAAGACGAGAATAGCCAAGGCCAGGACAAAATTCAGTCTTCTTAATTAAGTATGGAGTTCGACAGAGATAGTTACCAACACCAAGCTCTAGGTCTTCAACTCCAACGTGAAGTCTGTGGGGTCATTTAGGGGTGAGACTTGGCACATAACAAAATCTTCAGGCCCCAGTTAACAAATCTTTGCACAGAATCATCAAGATAGGGTGGCCAAACCACATCAGCAACTGCTGAGTATGGGAACACATAGGTCAGCTTCCACCTTCACTACAGACTGGGAAAAGGAATTGGACCTGGATTGAATATACCCTGCAGAAAAACGAGTGCAACATTGCTCGGCAAGCTTTGGGATGGAACCCTCAAGGTAAGAGACAGGGGAAGACCCTGCGCCACTTGGCTTAAAAGCCTAAAACAGGAGATAAGGGAAAGCAAGCATAATTGACACAACATCATTCGGGACATTCAGTACAGACCGAACAGGGTTTGTGAGCGGTCTTCGCTCTACCTTGGAGTGAAAAGGTTCATGTCAAGTCATTCCTGCTATGAATCGATGAATACAAAAATCACATTTGAACTTGAAAAGGCCCATTTTAAATGGCCACTGGAGTCAAGAAAGCCTTTTACATGGAGGAAAAGGTAGAGAGAGGAGCTATTGGGACTCTTGACAATACAAAAGTTAGTAGTATATCTTCAGAGATATTACTGAGCTCCGCAAGAAACGCAACGATATCTTGCGCCAAATCAACAAACGACTCAAAAACATTGCCATAGAAGAAGCAGACAGCCTGGCAGATGAAATCGCATCTACTGATGACAGCCGTAGAATGTTCAAAGCCGCAAAGAAACTTCGTACCATGAAACCGACACCAGCCATCATCGTCCACAATGAAGAAGGCAACTTCATTGGCTCGGATACTAACAAAGCAAAAATAATAAAAGAATGGTTTCAACGACAATTCACTGATGATACTGACATCCCACTAGAACCATT
>RDPX01000070.1:2260467-2338810 GCA_003991215.1 Morbakka virulenta | reverse complement strand
CTCTCTCGCTCTCTCTCTCTCTCTCTCTCTCTCTCTCTCTCTCTCTCTCTCTCTATATATATATATATATATATATACATATATATATACATACATATATATATATATATTGTTGCTAGCATAGTGACTAACAACAATTGAGAAAAAGCACCGGCTGTATCAGGAGTACCAGCTTATGATGAAGCTCCATAACAACTTCTGCAGGCCCTTGTTATCAGTGTACACATGTTACGTTTTCCACAGAAATAAGATCATTCTTATCTACTGTCCTGTAATTCACTACTCAATGGAGGTTTGGATTGCAAATTTTTCAGTTGCTATTCCTTTAAAATTGTTTCTTTTCTTTCCTCGTCATTCTAATGTTAATTGTTCTCACCTGTAAGTTCTTCTCCCTAGTTAAACGTTTAAACAAACGCATCTTAAATATGATCCAGACTGTTAAAAATGTAATGTTATAGTTGTACATAACAAGATTGGAGTTCAAGTAAAATATACTGGTTCCCAGTCGTGGTTTGAAGAAAAGTTTATTAGTGTTGGTGTTTTAAAATGCTTTTGTAATAAAACTCCAAAGTGTATCGAGAGATGTCCAAAATGACTCACAATTAGAACCCAAGTAATTATCCTTTAAACGTTGTACACGAATAAATATAAAGCAACTGGCATTTTCATATTCAAGACGCAAAGTATAGAATCGACTTCCATAGGAACTAAAATCTTAAAATAATGTGGCGTCTTTTAAAGTTACTTTAAGAAAATGGCTCTTTTATTAGTCAAACTGAAATAAAAAGAACTTCGTTACTCTTAAGGGTAGTTTACTAAAATCTTTGTAGGAATTGTTTTTTTATTTGTGATCAATTGGTTTTTACAAGTAAATATCATTTTGTCAATGGTCCATAACGAAAATAAGGATTAATAAAACCCGCTTTTTATCATTTATGGCTACATTATACCATCGCCTTTAAGTCTGATATCCCTGAACTGTTTTTTACTTGTGTACAATTGTTAGCGTTTCCATTATATTTTTATCTGTTAACATAACATTCTTGTGTTCCATAATGTGATTTACTCACACGCAATAAATCCAACTGCTGTAAATTTTCCTTTAATCATGTAAGTACCATATTCCTATTTTTTGAGTAAATTGTCTTCTCAATTTGTATTGACCAACATAATTTGAATATGTTTGCCTGTTCATATTTTACCGAGAAGTTATTTTGTAGCAAGGATAAAATTCCGTGAATCAACCAAAACAGGAGCTGTCCACGTTATCAGCGGATGTACGCGACGGAAACAAGGAGTTAAAATAACTGCAGGCCTTCCACCAGGTTATTACGAATGAAATTTGTTGGTTAATAATAACAGGTGAATAATAAAGAGTATACTGGTTATTTTACTTCTTCTCTAGTCGCAGAATTCACCCCTTTTTACCAACAAGTAAGCATAGAAGATTAGCAATACATTGATACTTTTGCCTTGTACATTGACCAGTTGACACATTTAGCACTTTGTATTCCTGAGATCCGTCCATTACTTCTTCCACTTCCTGAGTGTTGTAGTGTGAATTGTATATCATGCTGTAAAACGTGTTTTCCGCAGTGTTTCAGTACGAATTCCACTGGTCCTCTATCGCTATAAGTGGCTAGATACTGGAAATATGCTCTTTCGCTTAGCTTTTACGCAATGCTATCTACGTTTCTAAACTCGTATCATATTTAACAGTTATTTCGAATAGTATATAGTCCTTAGAAGAAATTTGATTTGACGAACAATAAAGAAAATATATTTTTTAACATTTACGCCAAGCTTACCTATCATTTACTCTTCCTATGTTATACACATAAACCTATCTTTCCACTAAAGACGATAAATTATAAAAGTTAATACATTCACCAGTTTTTAAACATTCTCGTTGTTAATCTAAAAGGTATGGTATTCAAAAAAACAATCAAGATGGGACCTAGAAACCAATACAGATTACTCAGGTCAAATCAAAAGTAAAACAGGCTAAACTTCTATTATTGCAGACTTATTACATAGAAGCAACCTTCTAAACTCTTGCATTTAGCTAGGTATTAAAGTAAACCGTAAAATCCACTCAATTCAGCAAGAATGATTTACTGGAGAAAAAAATGAAAATATTCAACGAAGCATTAGGCAAAAACTATCCTGATTAAAATCTCACAAAGTCTCTTCATGCAATTCAAAAATATAAAAATGATCTTACAGATTACCTCAGTTTACATTCTCTGTATACCTGTGAACCTGCCGTACATTGATATTGATTCGTGTCCTTGACATATACGTCTTAAATTTGACTGCTTCATCATTATCAAAACATGGGTCAGATACATACATACCACACTGTAAACAAACTTTACAAGGAGTGACATTCAAAGTTTGTCTTTCTGTCAAAATTTTGGGGTAATCTTCTAGTTGTGTTGATTCATTTCCTTTGGGATCTGAACATCCGTTTATACTGTTTGTTATTGTTCTATTTAAATCCAAGGTCTGACATTGGCATCCCTTGCAGGGTTGGAAGAATTTCTCAACAGTGTCATCTTCCTTTACGATACACGGTACTGCATGGAATGCAACTCTGGAGGTACCAGACATTAAGAGCATATCACCTGATCGTATCCATATAGCTGAAGTGTAAACAAAGCAGTTCACAAATGACAGTATATATAATTTCAAAAAAATACAAAAAGTTGTAAATGCTTCAATTAACAGAGTTATTGACTACTTAATATAGCACCAAAACATGTAAGCAAAAAATTTAAGTAAGGAGGATTAAAATAAGATTTCTAAAAAATGTTCTGAAATATACACCGAGCACTTTCAGCAATGAGTAGATCTTGGCCCCAATGAACAAGCTACACACAAACATATAATAATAAACTGGGGTTACAATGAATAAAAAAAATTATGATAAAAAGGTAATCATTTGTGGTAAAGAATAAATAAATAAATAAATATAATAATAAATTAAGATGGTGGTTGGAAAGAAGGTTTGGAACAGTATGTCAGTGCAAGCTCCTCAGACTGGAAGACCGGCACGGGAGAAGGTCGATTTCTTGGAGAAATTTGAAGTCGAAATTGGATAAATTCCTGAGTCTAAGGTTCTGTTGATTGGTAGAGATGTAAATGGCCACATGAGAGATGATAACACAGGCTATGAAGAACCTATGGNAAACATATAATAATAAACTGGGGTTAAAATGAATAAAAAAAATTTATGATAAAAAGGTAATCATTTGTGGTAAAGAATAAATAAATAAATAAATATAATAATAAATTAAGATGGTGGTTGGAAAGAAGGTTTGGAACAGTATATCGGTGCAAGCTCCTCAGACTGGAAGACCGGCACGGGAGAAGGTCGATTTCTTGGAGAAATTTGAAGTCGAAATTGGATAAATTCCTGAGTCTAAGGTTCTGTTGATTGGTAGAGATGTAAATGGCAACATGAGAGATGGTAACACAGGCTATGAAGAACCTATGGGCAGCTATGGCTATGAAGAACCTATGGGCAGCTATGGCTATGGAAGTAGAAATAATGAGGGAAGAACAGTACTGGACATCTGCAAGTTCCACACATAGCGTGTGTTGAACACTTACTTCAAGAAAGAGGAGGAGAAACTTATAACTTACAAGAGTGGGGATCACAGAACTCAGATAGATTTGCTGTTGCTGAGGAAGTCCAGCAGAGTTTTGTGCACCAACTGCCACACCATACCAGGCGAAGAATGCACCACAAAACACAGACCAGTCCAAGCCAGCATCAACGTTGCTGACTTCAAGAGAAAGAAACATAAAGGAAATAAAAAGATAAAGCTGTGGAAACTGGCTTATTAGGAGGAGAGGAGAGAATTCAAAGAAAACTGTAAGAATAGTATGAAGTCCTGCTATGGTGACATGGAACTGCTGGAGTATAATTTACTTAACAGCTGAAAAGAGGTTAGTGGAGAGGCAACAGATAGGAGGCAGGGAGAGATAGAGACTTGATGGTGGAACAGGGAAGTACAGGAGATCTTCAAGGTGAAGAACACGACAGAGGGGAATACAGGATGATTAAAAAAGCAAAGGCGAGAGTGGAAAGAGCAAAGAAAGAAGCTTGGAGACAATGGAGTGACAACCTGAACATGGGAGAAGGAAGAAATAAGCTCTTCAAAGTGGCTTCACAAATGAAGAAGGATAAGGATGTTTAGGGAACTTGCTTTATTAATGATGAAAATGGAAAAATTCTGGTGGAACAGACCTTAGTGGCAGAAAGATGGAAGAGATATTTTCAGGAACTACTGAATGTGGATTCTGAGAATCAGATAGAGAGCTGTGGTCCTGTAGAGGGTCCCATAGAGGACTTTACAGAGGAGGAAGTAAATAGTGCCATCAGTAAAATGAAGAACAGGAGAGCCAGTGGGTATGAGTGTACAGTTGTTTAAGGCAGTGGAAAATGTGGGAGTTATGAAAATGACAAAGGCTCTCAGTGAAATTGCCTGGGACAGAGCAATGACAGAGAAGTGGAAAGGCAGCACTACAATTGCCCTGCACAAAGGTAAAGAAGATGCACTGGTTTGTGCAAAACATAGAGGCCTCAGATTACTGGAACATGATATGAAGATTATGGAGAAGATCCTCAAAACAAAGCTGCACAGAATTGTCAATATTGCAAGTAGCCAGTTTGGTTTCAGTCCAGAGAAATCGACAGAGAATGCAATTTTCATAGTGAGACAGTTACAGGAGAGGTATCTTGAGAAGAAGAGGAAGCTCTATCAAGTTTTTATGGATTTGGAGATGGCCTTTGACTGGATTCCTAGCAAGGCTATAGAATGTGCTTTGGGAAGGCAGCTGGTTCCCAAATATTTGGATCAGCTGGAAATGATGCTATACACAGACTTAAGTCAAGAGTGATAGTTGCTGGTGGGCTGTTAGATGAGTTTCCCATAAAGATTCCCTGCTGTCCATACTGGTAATGGATGAGGCAACAAAAGAGTGCAGAGGTGATGAAATATGGGAGCAGCTGTATGTGGACGACCTGGTTCTGTCTGCAGAGAGTACGGAGGAGGTTCAGCAGACGTTTTTGGATAGGAGACTGGCAATAACAAGAAGATAAATGAAGGTCAACATTTGAAAGACAAAGATTATGGGGACAAGAAAGAAAAAAGAAGTTATCAGGTCAGGCAGATCTCCATGTGGAGTATGTGAACCCTCTAAAGGACATTATAAAAGATGTTAATCAATAAATAAACATGCTGCAGCTTTCTTAATGTTCTACTTTTTCTATAAAGGTAAAAAAGAATATCTTTTAAATGTAGCATATTTATATTACTTTGTTGAGTGAAAAAACATTCTGCCTGAATTGCTGCATCTTTTTAACTCAGGTTGTTTTTGCAGCTCTCAGAAGCCTGATATGCAACAACTTTTATATCTTTATACTCTGTGAATACAAAATATCTTTTTTCAAATCATCCACAAAGAAGAGTATTCCATGGAGGTGTGAGTGATTGGGAAAAAAAAAGAAACTAGGAAAAATGCAAAGTGCTTCCAATTTAATAAATGGGTTAGAAGTTGGAATAAAAAGGTCCTGGGTGGCAAAGTTTCTAAAATGTAAAAACATACCATACACTCTCAGGTTAGCTAACAGAAGATATAACATTCCTATGGGTGGAGGTAGGTAAGGCAAAGAGAAACCTCTTAGAGTAGTTTTAAATCATATTCGAGGGCAATTTGGAACTTTGCAAAGAAAAAAAAGCCATTGGTTGGCGTCAGGAAGGGCATTCGGCCAAGAAATTCCTCACTGCCAAATCAAAGTCCCTCTGAAGGGCACCGTCTGAGCCCCAATTGCTGGGGAAAAAATGACGTTAAAACTAAAAGAACTTACTGATATGGGCCATAACCTTAATGTCTGTTATTATAAAAACAACTCTGTAATAATGCTTAGCCTTCTCCAAAGTAATTTTCAAAAAGAGAAAAAATATTTAAAAAGCATTGATTGTTAGTATATGTCTATAGATGGAATATGGATGAAAAACAAACTATATATTATCTATATACACAAAACATTTTATAGCTTGTTTTTATGCTTTCTCTACTATAATGTTTGGGGGAAATTTTTATTAAAATGACTTGTAGCAAGAAAAACCCCCTATTTTTATTAAATTTGTAAGACTTACATTTCACTAAATGCTGGCTACTGAACTAAAGTGTTCTTAATTTTGTAATGTGACTGGAAAACATTACCTTCTGGTTTGATATCTCGTGTTGGTCCACCTATCAAAAATACTGCTGGCTGTCCAAAGCTAACAGAAACTAATGGCTGATCAAGATCCTCTTCATAGTGATCTGTATGTCCACCCATACTGCTTCCAATTGGATAGTAGTTAACAATTGCAGTTTCTGGAATATATGAGGCAAAGCCCAATGCTACTGCAACTGACTTCATTAATTTTGCAAGGTCTGCTGGAAAGCCATAGTAATTTTTCTGTTTGTAATTAACATAATTATAATCAAAATGGTATCCTAAATGAAACCATCTCAGTTTTTCCATAAATCTTTCTGGGTTATCATCACTAAAAAAAATATAAGGAACATGAGCTATATATATTTCAAGCAAAAGTTAAAAAAGCATGTACTAGTAACAGCAGCCCAAATTTGTATAAAACTTATTTTCAAAAGTAGGAAACCACATTCTGGAGAGTGCCACATACCTCTAATAATGTAGTAACTCAAGCCATAATCCCTTAACAAACACTTATTCACATGTAAAACAAAACAGCAAAAGTAACATCTCAGCATTCTATGACATACTTAGAAATATTATATTGTGGTGATGGCAGTTGTCAATGGCAATGATTTTATTCCTGTTTTAAGTTTTGCATCATTCATGGCAAAGGTACCAACTTCTGGTATGAGGTTTTTTAGTTTGGATAAAAAAGCCAATAAATGAAAAGGAAACAAATGAGCAACAGAACCATCAAAGTTTAAGTGTTGATATTTCATTATATGTGGAACAGACCAACTCGTTAGGAGCTAATAACAGTCAATAAAAGGAATTCTCAACATTAAAAGTAATAATCATGAACCAATTAATAACTAATTCTCCAGCATTGCCCGGTTACTTTATACATTTATTAATAACTTGGCTTGACAACAGCTATTATCATTAGGTAAGTAGTAGTTTGCAAGTTCTGGGAGAATTACGACTGATAAAAAAATCTAATCTAATGCAGCTTTTGGCTACTAATATAAAAAGTAGTAACGGGCATATTTCATGTTTTTTATTTTAAAAAAAGATTGCTAACTTTGCGCTTTTGATCGTTTGTAAAAGATCCTGTTAGCATTACACCGATAACATTAAGTGGACCTACCATAACCATAAAACTGTAAGGCTACAAAACTCACTTCAGACTGATATCCCACACCGTTTTCTCTGGATCTAACTCCATATGAACATCTAAATTACTTGGATAAGGTTTTCGAGTGTATTCTGTAACAGCTTGCTTACTCCAGTACCAATGACTACCGTTTTTAAATGGGTTCACGATAAAGAGAAACCCCGGGCAACTTTTCATTTCATATATCTTCCAAGTCGACGGGCATCTAAGGCCAAGATGATCCCAAGAATCGGCAGAAATTCTTACATTTTCGCTCTGTAAGTACCGCAGAAATACCTTTTCGCTAAAGTTGTTTGCTTTTGTGAAGTCTATAACTTCATCAAAATTGGGTAATGGTTTTTTCTGTTTATACCGTTTGTATTCACGCCTCACCAAGTCATCTGCTCTTGAAAGCCCTTTCCTGTTCGAGCATGTTGTACCAGTACTTGGATCCATTTTAATTAAGTCAGTCTTTCGTCCACGTATTTTATCGTCCAATTCGGTACAGTTTGTGTTTGGAGAAGATACGAAGTTCACTTGACTTGGGCAGCTTTTTCAACTCTTGCTCTATGATGCAACAACAACCGCAACTGCAACAACAATTACAACAACAACAACAAGTTCACTTGCCAAGTTATCCAAAAGCCTGGTCTGATAATAAGTTTATCCTCTTATTTTGTAATTGCAAGAATAACGTGGTACTATGGTACTAAAGTTGTAAAAAACGAAACAGTGTGAAACTAGTTTCATTTAACAGGTAACCATCAGCTTTTCCCCAATTTATTATTGCGTTGTCCATTACACCATTTCATTAAGTTCTCAAGATTCCGGAGTTGTGGACAGCACAAGCAAATTCAGCCTCGTTTTCATAGGTGATTTTTCAGCCTCGGCTACCTCAAGTAGACCTTTTGGATCAAGGAGCCCTGTAAGTGAAGAGAGAAATCTTTTGACTTTTATATCCTGTTGTATCTTATTGGACATTTTGTTGTCCCCGTACAAAATTGTAAATGTTTTAAAGTTATATATTTAATTTACTTTTACAATATGTATTTTAAGCCTTTAACTTGCGGTTTAGATTTTCTGTAACTTTTAACGCACTCTGCACTGATAAGCTTTACTTTATTTCAATGCGCTTAAAAGTCCCTTAAAATGAGGTTAGTCAACAAGGCTGACTAAAACAAAATATACATTGCATTGCTCTGTTACTTACTGATATGTCAATTTGTATCCTCATTGGTGCAAGTGCAACAAAACCGGTAGATGCTATAGTATTTTTTTCAAAATGATTTCATGAATTTAGAAAAATATGGTCTTCACCCATAAAGTAGCATATTCTTTTCACAGTTAATGCCCACTGGCAAAGTTGGCATGGACTTGAATGATAAAGTAGGTTAAAGGTTGATTCAGGTCAAAGGAGGTGGTAAAGCTCATGCTTAGTTTTTTATTATTTCCACGATCTGAAAAGCAATCCCCACAGGATTGCCTTCAGAATTATGTGGATATGTGTTACGGTAATACTATTAATATGAATTTGTGTATTCAGAGGTATATGTAAAACCACTGGCTTTAAGACCACAGTAATTCGCCCACCTTGCAGTTAACCAGTATCTAGACTTTGGGTTTTGTAGCATGGAATCATCACATAACTTACAGAAATAGTTATTCCACATTGAAAGATGCGCTTTATGTCAATTGTTCCGTTGTAATATGGTATGCTTGAGTTGTCAAATTATAAATGAAAGTGTTTCTTTTTAAGTTCTTTTCTCATGGCATAAGGCGAAATGCACGGCATGATGGATCTTACAAAACTATTTCCTGTAAGCGAGGTTGTGGGAATGCCGAGTGGTGGGCTCATAACATGTGTAAAGCAACCAATATCAGTCCCAAGTGCAAGACGACAGCCTTACTCTTTTTGTCTTTCCCTTGCTTGCCCTTTATGGCTAATTTTTCTATCTTTGCTTTTTCTTGCCTTGCCTCTTCAAGACATCATTTAAAATAATAAAGTTTTGAAAAGTTATTTTCCTATCTGAGCATTTAACATCCTTACTCAGTAGACTATGAGTTCCACAGACCATATATAATTATATATAACCAGGCACATGTAGTTATTAAGTAATTAAATGTACTGTTTTTACAAAACTTGGTGTTATAGATTTGACAAAGGATAATGTACTACCTTAATTTTCTGAATAATATCACCTGTTTTAAAAGCAATACCTTTGTGGCTTTATATTACATATAAAGTTAGATAGCTAAGGGGGCTTATGGGCAGCATACAAAAGGCTACCAACCCCACCAACCCCCTGCATTAGATAAATGTGTGTTCAGCTTTGATTCACCAAGTATACTAACATATCTTGGGTTGCATAATGCAATAAAGGATAATCTACTACAGTTGAAATTCTTTTCTGACTTTTATTTTAGAACAGCCAGGATGAACAATCTGATTTTTAAAAGAATAGCCTGAAATAATTCAGTGAGGATTCTAATTTTGTAATACATGGCAACTGAGGCAGAATAAAAAAGCCACAAAACATGTTAAGATTAACTCTCTTACCTAAGAGAACTTAAGCCCAGCTTTTTAGTTTTAATTGATGTCACATCTAGAATTGACTGGACATGTCCAATATCAACAAATGTTTTCCTATTGCTAGAGAGAAGTGCTGTAAGCTAATGGTATTAGAAAAGCTTAAATTGTTTCTCCCTAATCCCTGTAGAAGATTAGTTGAGAAAAACAACATCCAGGCTATGACTTGAACTTAAGTCGTAGAAAACCATAGTTTACACGGATAACATGTGAAGTCTAGTTTCTTGGAATTTGAACTATATTAAAATCCATATTCCACTTACACTTGCTTCCAAGTATATTCTGAAGATCCTCCCTTTGACATTTAAATTAACCCAAAATTATATTTAATTTGTCCATATCAGCAGAAAAATTATTACCAGTTTAAAAAATGAAAATGCTTTTTACTCCATGTTATCTTTATGAAATCAATTAATAAAGCACATTGGGCAGGACAGAATCAGCAAGATTTCATTTTTTTAGCATGAAGGACCCATTCATAGATAGAACTGTTATATCATGTAGGATATACTGCCCTGTTGATCATATTTTTCTCTCATTTGTAGTTCAAGATGGGTAAATTTATGAAAGCTGGTAAAGTTGTTCTGCTCCTTGGTGGGCGTTATGCTGGTCGGAAAGCCATTATTGTAAAAAACTATGATGATGGTAGTCCTGATAAACCATATGGACATGCTCTGGTAGCAGGAATTTCGAAGTATCCACTCAAGATTACAAAACCAATGGGAAAGAAGAGAGTGGCCAAACGATCTAAAGTCAAGAGCTTTGTCAAGGTTTGCAATTACAATCACCTTATGCCAACCAGGTGAGACTATTTTCAGCATCCTTTCAGTTGCTTTAAGTTTCTTTACAAACTTCCTTGTGTTCATTGAATAGAGCCCATACTTAATACTTTATCATACTGGGAACAGTTATCAATGCTAGTTTTGCTGTAGAATCAGCCAAAACTCTGCTTTGCTCATGAGAGTGTTGTGAAAAAGGAAGCTGTTTGCACCTTTAACAAAGAAAGATACATTGTAGATAGATATTATACATATGTGTGTGTATTTTATGACCATAGACATTGCTTTGGCATGTATAAGCTTCTGTAAGACTTTTAATTTAAGAGTCAGTAAAAATGAGTATCTTTTCCCTGATTGTTTTTAAACAAATAGTTTGAATTGGTTTGGTCTCTGCAAGTGATGTCTTTGATTTGGTAGTTGTGATCAGTCATCTGACTCATCATCATCATCATCATATTCGGTTTAACGTCCGTTTTACATGCTAGCATGTGTTGGACGACTGATAAAATGAAATATTTAAGTGATGCTACATCCATTAAAATTTTGTTTTTTTAATTTATTTTCAAAGCTGCATTGTAAAATTATTGAAGCAGTGCGTACAAGTGGTATATTGTAATTTTTAGTATGTTTGTACCCCTTCCATGTCAGTTTAGCAAGTGAAAACAAATTTTGACATCAACTGCCTTGGAGATTGCTGGATTTTCTATTGATTGTATCTATTGATAACACAACTACAGTAGATTTTTTTTACAGAAAATCTTTATGGTTTGGATGTTACTGGACTTAAAACATTGACATAATATACCACAAATTTCCTATTGTTGCCATTTTGAATTTTAGCTGGGTTATCACTGAAGTAGAAATAATTAAGTTTTCCATTGAAGATTATCTTGAAACAAACCAACTCCTGGCTTGCACCCACATTCATATGTTTAGAAATTGAATTTGTAATACATATAATAAATAAAATATAGCTTAGAAGAGTTTCCTAAAGACTTTGACCATACCAAGGTTCATTTTATTTCCATACAAAATTAAAACACTTCTTTGAAAGTGGAAAAAACATTTTTACCTGGATTTACCTTAAATATCAAAGCCCAAATGGGTGGCCACCCTTTCTAATTTATCTTGGACTGACCCTCTCCAAAAAAAACCACTTAAGGTAAAGACTAAACTTAGCCTTCTGAGCATGCTGCTAGCTTGTCGCTGTTAGTGGATTCTTTGTAGACGTAAGAATTCCTTGGAACATCTGGTTTTGTATCTTCTCAATATTATTGTTTTTTAGGTATACTGTTGATGTTAGTCTAGACAAAAGTATTGTAAACAAGGATACAGCCAAGGACCCAGCCAAGAGGCGGAAGGCTCGCATGGAAATTAAGAAGAAGTTTGAAGAGCGGTAAGTGATGTGAGCATGTGAAATGCTCTATCATGGCTGTAAGATGTTGATAAGTATATATGAAAATCTTTAACCAGGATTGATAAACATAGGGTGAATTGAACATAGCTGCCAAGTCATACCACAGTGATCCAAGAAGAAAAGCAAAACAGGGAAATAACTGGGGGGGGGGGGATTTAATAGATAGAAAAAAATGTGATGGGCAAAGATTAAAGTTGCCAAGAAGTGGATATAGTAATTTTTGTTGGAGAGAGGGTTTTTTCAGATTTCAAAGATAAGTTTATTTTTGGTATAATTTGGTGGCTCTATACTGTTTTAGTACTTTATATTAAGATTCTGTTGGTCAGCAAATAGTGGGTCTTGTGTTAATGGCAATTTTTGGATTAACTTTCAATTTTTGTGATATGCAATGTCAAAATAAGGACTTGGCTTAAGAAGAGTCAAGACCATTCAAGCAGGAAAGTGTTCTACATTTAGAACCAGTCGTTACCACACAGAGGCCTGGGTTTCCTGTTCTTATCTTAACCAAGGGAGTTTTCTTTGCCTGGTTTCTTAATATTTTCTAAACTGTTGATAAATTATGGCAGGAAGACCACAGTGTGAGTTTTATTTTATGCAGTGAAAAGAAATTAATCCCATAATACTACCCTGTTTTACATATGTAAATGTATTAAGAATAGATATATTTTTTTAGACACTCCTGTGAGCAAGTTAATTATGAAACATAACTTGCACCACAGTATTAACCATACTCGCATATAACCTGGATCACAGTAAAAAGGTGTTGGAATATGCACACTAATTTTTGGAGACAACATTACAATTTTCCCATTTTAACTACTACTGCAACGTTGACCAGACAGCAGTGAACAAATGTAAGTAGATTGCATTTTTTTAAAGATAAAAATTAAGTGCAGGGTGTTTTAAAAATTTAAAATATTCATTTTGAAAAGAAGTTAAATTTGCCATGGTAAAGTTTGAAGTCATAGGTGATGTGAACCATTGGTAAAGAAAAAATTGTTTTTACTTGAATTGTTGAGTTGATAATAAGAGTTGCATCATAGAAGCAAAGCAGAAAAAGAAAACTTTGTTCACTCAAAAAATTTATAGCAATCAGATAACCTGCATCATGCCATAACCCACGGTAGATTGCAAAACTAAAAATTGCTTTTTGATCAACTGGTCATCTGCAAACAAGTATGGTAAGATTACTACTTTCTGTTTGCAAAAATCAGTGCTGCACAGGTACCTGTCTTTTAGCAATTGTTACAATTAGCAGTTGTTGCTGGTCTGACTATTTATTTTAATTTTTTTATATTTCACTGCAGGTACAAGAGTGGAAAAAACAAATGGTTCTTCCAGAAATTACGATTCTAAACTTCTGTATATTGAAAGATAATAAATGGTTTTCATACTGCATTTTTCTGTGATGTATTTTCTTGGACTTACCTTTTGACCTATTCTCAGATTAAGCTGAAATGTTATATCATACATTTCTTTTAGAAGGCATAGAAATAGTGCACTTTTTGTATTGCAATTGGGGCTGATGCATTTCAAATGTTTGAGTAGAAATAAGATTCAAGGTAAATAGACTTGCACTATAGTATAGTATATCAACTTGTAGAAGTCACATGTGGTGTGTGGATTTTGGGGTACTGATTTAAAAGAATCATTTCATTATGTGTTCTTATAAGCATGCAAGCTGTGTGCTTCTGAAAGATGAATGAGGTGTTAAAAGTACGTGACTGAAATGAATTAATTGCTTCCCCTCGCCTTTTTTGGGCTCTCAAAGTAAAATAAGTCATTGAGCTGTTTAATTTGAAAATATTTGAAACCTTTTCATGAGCTGTTTTCGGTCAACTGTGGATTCAGACAGCAATAAAAAAGAATTCTGCTTGTTAAGAAAAAGATAAGAAGAAATGAGATGTTTGAGGTGCTAGTGTGCTTGGAAAACAAGTATGTTAACAAGAAATTAACTATGGTTTTATTGAAATTTCTGATCATTAAGTAAAAATTTTCAAGACAAATTTTAGGGGGGTTGGGGGAATAGGTATTTTTTGCCAGGTGAACATACATAAAAAGAAAAACTGTTACACTTGAAGTTTATGAACTATGTAGCAGAATACCGTTTTACAAGGAAATGAAAACAAATATAACAAAAAAAGCTGGTTCAGGAAAAAACCCACGGTAATAGTTCAAGAACAATTGATTTTTTGTTTGATTGGTCACTGGCATACTTTTGCAGTTCATGTTTAATGCTTGTTTTGGTAGAGCAGACTAACTCATTACGGTGCTAAATGTTTCTTATTTGAACTTAATAACAATTGGCCCATTTCTTTAACAACATTGGCATAACTTTTGTTGCGAGTTACAATTAGGCCAGGAAAGAGCTAATTCTAGAATTTAGGACTTTCTGGGAGTAATTATTAGAGTACCACTGCATTCCTATATTGATTGCTCATTAGTAACAGGTAAAGTTGCATTTTCATCCGACAAATTTTTATCTTCCCCGCCCTACGCTTTGACTATCAATTTGTCGCCTTGGCAGTCGAAAAGCTTATTACCCTCATCAATTTGGATTTCCTCTGTACAAGCAGTATATTACCGTTGATGGAGTTATTAGTTTCAGTAAACTTGAAGTTCTTTGAACTGGAAAGTTTTAAGGAGCTGTATTCGAAATTCTTATTGAACTGTTAGAATTTGTAAGTTCTTTCAGACATTAGAATCTACTGTTACTCTTTGACTTGATAGTGTACAATTTTGACATTTGTATTATAAACAATGAAAAGGTTTATTCGGATGTACGCTGGTAATGGAGGGGCATAAGCACCCAATTGACAAATCGATTAACATTGTTACCAACATTACGCAAATCCAAAAGAAATTAGCGAAGCTTTACAACAATCTCGTCGGGAAGCCGCAACGATCGATCACGTTTTGCACCGGTTGTGGTTTTCTCTGGCGTAACAATATTTATCTGAGAGCCATATTTTGTTCGTCCTCAAACAGTACTTATCGTAAGGTGTAGATATTTTCTTCATGGAACTTTTTAACGTATGGACTGGTCCACGTTGGTGGGCGAAAGAGAACTTTTATTTATTTTCTTTGAAAGTCATTGGTTTTTTCTTTGTTTTTGGCGCCAACAGTACACTTTTAAATAAGATAAAATGGTCTGACATATTGCGAGACCCCTCACAATTGTATGTTATCTCTTCTCGCTTTAACTCGACTGATAAAAAATGTGGCCATTACAAACCTGCCATTTGGCAGGTATATTCTTAAAAATGAAAATAACAGGCAAGTCAGACTTGTGTTTTCATGATTCTGACTCATTGAAGGTTTTACAAGATAAACAATACTTTGTAATGTCAAGTCAAGAAAACGAAACACTAAGTAAAGTGTTTGAAACAGAGAATAACGATAACGCGAAATACCTTTGTGAATCGACAAACAGGAAAATGAAATGCATGCGAGGGAGGAAATTCCACACAGTTCTATATTGGTTTACTTGTAACAAGCACATAAGAATGCATCGAATTTTTTCCGTGTTCCAGAACATTTTCAATCCCTTCTATTAATCCCGCTGTAACCAAAGGCACTCTGCTGATCCACCATTAGCTTTTTGTCGTTTGAAAGATTACCCTGATTGCATAAAATCAAAGGTCTGCCTCTACAGATGACTGCCCCATTGTATCGTCGAATTGAGGCCAATACCTCGGAAAACCCACTATGCTAAAGTATCTTATCGACTTAGGATAGTGGGCAGATGATTGGGGGATGTGTTTTAATGCATTTTAATGTTGCATCATGCCGGTACAGAAGAAATCTAACTTCCTGTCCCAGTTAAACAACACCATCTTGAAGGAAGTAACATCGAGCCCTTATCTCCAACTTTCTATCTTTTTCGATCTCAAGTGGGATACAAATATTTACAACATGTAAAAAGGCCTGTGGGATCCATGGTTTGGCAAGTAGGACCTTACAACACACTCCTAAAGTCGTACGGCGTTTACTTTACATCGCACTTGTCCATTCGAGTGTCGATCTGTAACATGGGACCTTTTCCTTCAGTCGTATTTAAACCCTTTGCAACGTATCCAAAACAAGGTAGCTGGATTCATCTCAGTACATAATAGATCGCGTGATCCAGGCTGTGTTACAATTATGCTGACACCTGGACCTATCAACTTAACAAGAACGCAAGAAACATCTTTGCCAGAGATTTCTCTTCAAGGTTTCCAGCAAGAGCACTGAGCGATATTGACAACGCTTGAAATATAGTTTCTTTCATACTTTTTGCATGACAGGCTTTTCGTGCCACTTCAAATTCATACCTAAAAATATTTTTCTTCCTTTTATTTTCCGCACTGATTTTGTCTTCAGAAGGCTCTTGTATCTAAAAATGTTTTCTGTCTACATATCTTTTCTCTAATTTTGTATTTTCACAGCACTTCTCTTCTTCGATTTTCCTCAGTATCTGTTCGTCTTTTTGTTAGCTTTTTAAATTTGTCATTTTTTTAAAGCAAGAGCTGGGACATTCTCAGGAGTATCACAGGTGAATGCCCCACCTCTGGTTCCTCTAGATGTACTAATGACGGGTGTAGACCAAAGCCGAGAGGAAGTTAATGCCCTGAACACCCAGATTTTCTCTGTCAAAAATATCACAAAATTTGGAACATGGAATGTAAGAACTTTGCACGAAACAGGAAAACTTGCACAAGTAATCCAGGAAATGAAAAGATTTGAGCTCAGTGTACTTGGTGTGAGTGAAGCTAGATGGACAGGAAAAGGAAGACTAACGCGAAGAAAATTACATAAGAGGCGTGGCACTACTTCTAGACAAGAAAGCCACAGAAGGACTACTCAGTTGGGAGCCTGTGTCGGACAGAATAGTTACAGCAAGGCTACAAGGACAAATACTGAAAACATCCATTGTTCAGATATGCGCCAACAGAAGGAGCAGAACAAGAGGAAAAAGACGAATTTTACAGCCAATTACAGGACACCATGGATAACCTCCCATGCCACGACATGAAGATCATATTGGGGGATTGGAAAGCTAAGATTGGGCCAGGACGTATGGAATACGCAGATGTAGTGGGACCACATGGCTCAGCAGAGCAAACAAACGAAAATGTAGAACGAATGGTTGACCTTTGGAACGAAAATGATCTCCGCATCGGCAACACCTTTTTTAAGCATAAGAATATTCATAAATGGACTTGGAGGTCACCAGATGGAAACACGCTGAACGAAATTGATTTTATATGTGTGAGCAAAAGATGGGGTTCATTCCTCTTGGATGTTCGAACTTTCCGAGGAGCACACGTGTTTTCAGATCACCATTTAGTGGGTAGGAAGGTCAGGCTGAAGTTGAAGACAATATCAAAGCGTGGAAAAAAGCAATCATATGATGTTGAAAAACTTCTGAACCCCGAAGTTTCAGGGAGACTACAGAATGAGCTGTCAAATCGCTCTGCAGTCTTCCAACGAGATGCAGAAATCACAGACAAGTGGACAGCCTTCAGATATGCCATAAACGAAACAGCCAGCAGAGTTCTTGGCCACAAAAGGGGAAGCAAAAAAGAACAGTGGATCTCAGACGAATCCTGGAAGCTGATAGACGAACGCCGTTCTTTCAAAGTCCAAAGAGACCAGGCAATAACAAGAAAACAGGCCAGAGATGCTCATGAACACTACAAACAAATGGATAAAGCAGTGAAGATGAGCTGTAGAAGAGATAAGCAAGCTTGGTTTGAGGAAAAGACTAGGGCAGCCCAAGAAGCAGCAGAACGCAATGACATGAGAGAGTTATTTAAAATAGCCAAGCAATTGTCCGGGAAGAATAGCTATGCAACTATCCCTGTGAAAAGTAAAGACAGTCGCACACTTGCCACAGAGGAAGAACAAAACTCAAGATGGGTGGAACACTTCAAGGAGGTTCTTAATCAGCCCGCTCCAACGGCACAATTTAAATAGAACCACATCCCTGGACCAGACGTGCTGGACATGGATATGGGTCCCATAACAAGACAAGAAATTCAAGAGGCCATCAAGGCAATGAAGAAAAACAAAGCCCCAGGGATTGATGGTATCAACCATGAACTACTGAAAACGGATTGAATCTGTAGTTGAAGAACAGCTCGTGGAATTGTTCAACGACATTTGGGAGGAAAATAAAGTACAAGAGGAATGGAGCAAGGGAGTCATTGTCAAATTGCCAAAAAAGGGAGATCTTTCAGCCTGTAACAACTGGAGAGGAATAATGCTACTGTGCACCACAGGAAAGGTCTTCAACAGAATTATATTGAATAGACTATTGAGAACAGCAGACTCAGTGCAGAGCAAGCAGGTTTCCGAGAAGGGGGGTCGTGTAGCGAACAAGTGTTTGTCCTGAGGAGCATTATTGAGCAAAGTTTGAAATTCCAGTCACAGCTAGCGGTTAATTTCATCGACTTCCGCAAAGCATTCGACAGTGTGCACAAAGAGTCGCTCTGGAAGATTTTAGGGATATATGGAGTCCCACTTAAAATAATTGCAATAATAAAGTCTCAGAACAACCATCCTACATGTGGAATTAGGACAGGATCCGGAATGACAGAGGAGTTCGACTTGGTTTCCGGTGTTAGAAAGGGGTGCATTCTGTCGCCATTTTTATTTATTGTATGTTTAGACTTTGTAATGAGCAAAGCAATGGCAGATGAAGAAGTTGGTATACCATGCAAAGAAGAGACAAACCTCACGGACCTGATTTTTGCTGACGACATAGCCTTCCTAGCTCGCGACAGTGCGACGTGTCAGCTAATGACTGACAGGCTTAGAATGGAAAGTGTCAGGGTGGGATTAAGAATCAACGAAAACAAGAGCAAAGTTATGAACATCAGCAGTACACAACGTCCACCACAGATAACTGTAACAGGAAATGCACTTGAGACCGTTAAGCAGTTCCCATGTCTCGGAAGTTATGTGACTGAGACAGGAGAGGTGGAATCCGACGTGGCAAATAGGCTAGGCAAGGCAGGAGCAGCATTTAGATAAATGGCAAATATTTGGAGGTCGCGACAGATATTCTTGAGCACAAAGATCCATTTGTTTATAACGTTAGTAGTGTCAACAGCCTTATATACAAGAGAGATTTGGAAACAAACTAAGAAACTGGAACGGAAACTAGACGCTTTCCACCAGCGTAATTTGAGAAGAATCCTAGGAGTCACATGGAGAGATAGGATCACAAATGAAGAGATTCTCAGACGTACAGGGCAGAGAGCATTGCATAAAGTTGTGGAGGAAAGACGTTGGAAGATGGCAGGACATGTGCCGAGAATGCCGAGTAGTCGGCCTGCGAGATATGTGCTAATATGGAAGCCAGTCGAAAGCAAAAGGAAAAGAGGCAGACCCGTGAGGACATAGCAAGCTACATTACAGAACGACATGATGACAAGAGGTCTGCAACCCCGAAACGCCCAAGCCCTGGTCGGAGATCGAGCCCGATGGCGCCGTCTTGCTGCTCGATGTCCTGCACAGGACCGGAGGACCTAAGGTCTAAAGTAAAGTTGTTAGTCTATGGTAATAATAATCTTCTACTATACTTGAGTGTTGGAAATTCATTATTATGATGATAAATGCTCAGTCCACGTTCACGGTATTATTTTGTGCTTCACTAATGCTGTGCATTTGACTGGCGGGTAGTAGTTTATTGTTATGTTGGGCAAGCAAGCATTCTAAGATGATTTTTGCTTTGTTTTCCTCTCTTTCTTTCACAATTATAAGTGGAAATAAACTAAGAGGTAATGTTAAGAATTTTTAGGAAATTAATTTGAGTAAAAAGAAGAAAAAGAAAGGAAATTCCTGTTTTGAAAAGTGGAAGCGAGATATAACATCCAGCCATATAGAAAAGAATTAATGGCGACTCAGCTTTTATATGCTTCTATTTTTGTTTGCAATACTCTTTTTTTGCATTTAGGTTGAGATTTGTCAAGGTTTGCGAAAAAACAAATTCTGTTTTTAAAGCAAATCACAAAGGTTGAGGACTTTTAGACAATATCTTTAGAGAGAGAAACACTCAGCCATGGTATTTAAGACAAAAGAAAGAAAATTAGTGTTTAGGCTTTTTTAATTCGTCGTTTCGCTATTTTGTTCAGTTCCAATTTTCTCAGATGTTATGAGTCAAACTGCCTTTCTCTTAACTCTTTTCATTTTTGTATTTGTTGACACACAGAACAGACACATAAAACTGCTTTTACATTGATACCTTTGTATTTTTTATAAATATTATTTAAATAAAGAAAGAAACAAGTAGACATATAAGAAAAAAAATTCTGATGGTTTGATGGGACCAGACAATGTACATTCTTCTCCAAAAACACACCCCAGAAATTTCATTAATTTCACATATTTCATCCTCTACTTTTCTTTTTCACTCGATTCCTTAAAATTACCAGACCTGGCAAGTTTTAGAGTAATCACCACTTTGAAAAGGACCATCCTAAATGGTAACAGACAATGCAAAATGTCATTTACAATCACAATCAACTCATCAACACATCAATTATTCACAATCAATCAATCAATCAATCACAATCAATCATTTACAAGCACAATCAACAGGGAAAACCCAGACCTAGACACATGCTGTTTAAGTTTTGCTTTTCATTAATAAAACCGATTTGACTTGAGGTCTGTTTGGTGACAGAAGTGTCCATGAAAAATAAATCGATGATCAAGGCTTCTCTCTTAACTGAAGTATTGCTCTGGGATATCTTGGTTTAAAGGTTTTGTTTAACTGACATTTATCCTGAGGAGAATAAATTACAATAGCCGTCATATGATAAACGTAAAGATGGAAACATTTGAAAGCCATTCATTCCCATTTGAGCTGACAAGGAGGNATTTGAGATGACAAGGAGGAGAAACAATCAAGGCAAAGAGGAAACAGAAAAATGAAACACAAATGAGAGTAAAATTTGGGGCTGTTGACATCGTAATATATTCTTGATAAATAATTACTTTATGATAAGTAACCAATGACTATTTTAACAAATTTTCAAGGTGCACTATTAATGTAGGATCAGATAAGTTTCTGATCGTTGTAAGTCTGTGAGCAGCTTGAACAGTAAAACAATTTTTAGAAGTTACTTTTTTACTTTAATAACATTGCTTTTTTAATGTTGGTTGCATCAAGTCTCTATCGCTATGCTAAAGCCATTTCTTTCTTTCTCTATTGTTTCATCGGTATTTCAGTTTGGACCTATATTTTTGTTTAAGTGCACTTTTATGTAGTTTGTTCTAGAAGCTACATCTTACAACTTACACGATACTTTCTGCTATTTCTCTTCTGTATTCCGGAAATTACAATCCACAATTGTTACTAAAACTGCAGGTAAACCGATGGTTTACCAACTGCACAACTTGCGTTAAACTTTACAATTAGTCAGTTAATAATTATGATCTTAGAATAGTTTCTCAACTGTACTGATATAGCTGACACAAGAGTGCATTTCAAGGAGAGAACTCTTATTTTTGTAATGCAAGCCTAATTGCAGAATTTTAATTGCTTCTTCGTTATTTCTAATAAAAGGGCAAGGAATTGCTCACTGGAAGCCTTTTTTCACTAAGGTACTTGTAAGTCAAATAGTCCAGCAGTTGTATAGAGTAAACCAGAGTTTTCAAAACATTCGTTCACTGCTAAGCAAATTCCAATTTTTTAAAACATTACAATTAGTTAAAGAGCATCGTTTTTTAGTACGATATCCTAATTGAAACACCAGTTTGGTTTGCTTTTCCTTCAAAAAATACAACTGTTGTATTTCATTCTGATCTCAAATTGTTGAAATGGGTTTCTGGAAGAGGTGTGGTAGAATTCTTAGCGAGCCTCTTTTGATGACGATTTCGTCAAGTAGGAAGCTGAAGCGGCTAGAAATTTTTTAAATAATCGAAGAATAGCATGACGGTATAAGGTATGTTGCTTCATCGCCTTCTTTCATATTTTGGACAAAGGGGGATATTTGTAACTAATATAAATGATAAGTATTAATAAATTTCTAGTTCTTGTTAAAATCAAAGAGTTGTAACTGAAAAGTAAATCGAGACGGATGAAGACTGGTTGAGCTGAAGAAATAAGGAATAGGATACCTATAAGCTTGTAACATTTTTATATCTGGCAAACTGTTATAATGGGGGGCTTGTTTGAAATTTCAAGCATATGCAATAAAAGCTGCAGCAAAGTTATAGTATTCTGTTAGAATATTGACTTGTAAGGAAGCTGCTATTTGAAAGTTCTCCGCAATAAAACGAGGTCGGATTTTTAGTGAAAAAAAGAGTCCAAGAGTATAGAAAACTCAGACAATCAACTACAACGAACAACAAGACCAGTCGCAAAAGTGTGCATAGCAAGAATGGATTGGAGGAGGGACGACAGTCTAAACGAAATTATTTTCTGACCAAAAAGTTTTTTATAGAACAGTTGGACGTAAAACAAGACTAGTGTCATGATGTTGGATGAAGTGTTTCCAAATGAGCTAAGACAATTTGTGAATGGATGCTACGAAACTTGGTACAATATTCATTTCATAGTAAAATTATTATGTAACAATATAAAGATGCAGCTGGCCGGAAAATAACTCTGCTGCAAATATTTAACCCCCAAAGTATATTATAACTCTTGTTTCAGGGTAAAAAAAATTTTGCAAAAGATTTAATGCGATTGGTTAATTTTTCTTTTATTGTATCAAAATGAGCTAGATATACCCATATATTGAATAGCATGTGAAATTAGAGAGTAGATATTTTTTATTTTGTATGTGTATGTGTGACTTAGTAAGCCATGTCTATCAGGGACTATTGAAAACTATAAGGGACTATTAGGGGAGGATCCCACTGTGCTAATAAATAATTGTTTGTCTTACAAAAATATTTTTGAAAGTTATTTTTTTGGATTCATTATAAAAACTGTGAACTAGAGAAGAAAGAAGATACAAGTTTAACATTCAATTCTAAGTGTAGTTTCAGAGGATAAAAATGCTTCTAATTGTCAAAATGTTACTAACAGAAGCAAATAGATCTTTTTTAAAAATTTTGCATCGAACTTTGACAATCTTGTACAGAGCAGTATAAACTTGAATGATTTTATGATTGTCTTATCTGTGGATATATCTCACTTATTTGATGAGTAAAATACGTCGCACTTGGATACAAGCAGTTGTTCTCCAAGTTCCGTGTCAGCAAGAAAAGGGACAGCAGGTGTAAATAACATTAGAAATTTTTTTTAGCAATATACCGTTCCGAATTGTTTTTTATATACCACCAAAAAATTAACTGTGGATTCCTCATTGGTTATATTTTACTTTTGGACCCCCAGAAATATTATATGGACCCTTTGGGTCCTTGTGGACAGCTGCTAAGATATCTTGTTCTAGATTAATAAATATAAATAAATAAATAAATTTTTCGGATAAAATTACAGGTGCAGAGATAGGGGTAGGGGTCAACTACCCAAAATGATGCCAGAAGCAAACATTTTTTCCCTCCAAATTGGCGATCCATCCTCAACATTTCAACCTGTCTCAGGTACTAAAGTCTTTCAAGTATGTATTGGTCTGGTTATCGGATAAAATGCATTCGATATTTATTATTGTTATTAGCGACACGTATAGCCATGTAAAGTGAACACTATCAAATGGTAAGTGTGTAACCTACAATTGGTTTCTAAACATGCCTCCCTACAAACCCAATTAGATAGATTCTGTAGCTTAGTCTGGATGATTTAATGGTCTTTACATGATTTTTAATATTCAACAGAATATCAGTGCAGAAATTCAATGTTATATTTTATTACTATTAATATAAATATTGGTAATATACATTTGTCGCTCACTAAATGTTAGTAGTAATAGTTCTAGGGGGTTGACACCAACATGTTTTCTCAAATCTTGAGAGCATTTCTCAGAATCCTGGCAGAATTTAATATCACAGTTATCTGCAACTCAGCAACAAGTGTCTTTATTCTGATGTTTTCCAATCTCTTCTTTGCTTTCTGTAATGTAGTTCCAAGTGTTCCTATGACTATTAGGATAGCTGTCACCCTCAAGCCTCTTAACTTCTTTTTCTCTTACGAAAGGTAAGTTAATTTTCAATCTTTTCAACAGTCTTGAAACTTACTCTTGTATAATAGGGAATGACAAAGTCTATGATTTTAGTTCAAATTCACAAATAATCTGAACAATATACAATGTTCCTATCGAAACTAATTTAAAAGAATAGTTTTGCCTCCATGAAAAAAATTGACTTGCTTTGCTTTTGCAGAAAATTGCACCGAAATTAATGCAGCTAAAGTATAGGCGTGTTTTATAGCTATTCTTTAGCATATTCTATTACACTTTTATTTAATATTTACTCACCTATGTTACATGCCTTTATATATAAGTATCTATCTCTTAGGGTAAACTTACAACAACTGCAGCAATTTTGATGAGGTTGTCATAAGTTATTAGGAGGAAGGACAATAAAATAGTTGTTTTTATTGGTCATGGACTATACAAGCCATAAAGACGCCAAAAATATGGAACAGTAAAGAAAGGCTAAGGGAAAAAATTCAAATATAGACTTTAAAACATTCCAGTCATGCAGAAAAGCAACTAAGACCTTTTGTAATAAAGGTTTTCAAGGAAAGAAACCCTATTTGTAAAAATATTTTTAACAACAAGACACAAGGATGAAGACTTGGGAGGGACGGGAGTTGCAATCAACTGAGCTGGTACCAGAGAGGGAAGCTTGTCAGAACAATTGTTATGATAAAATGATTTAAAAAATAATACCATGTATACAAAAATGTAGTATTATAGTTATAATATCTTATTATATAGCATTAATAGTATACAGTAATACATAATATAGTATACAGAAAAGGCTTTCACCCATGAGACAAAGATTGCAGAGTATTACTAGTAGTAAAATTTGGGACCCCTAAGTTACAAACACTACTCTTAATTAAGAGAATCAAGACGAGANAATAGATGTGAATGTTTCGGGCATAATAAGAAACAAGCCATTAGAAAAGATAAAAAAGAAATGCTTGTTTGCTACAACTTATCACTTTTTTTATTCCTAGTAACTTTGAATGCTTGATTACAAAACTACGATGTGAAACAAGCATATTTGAGTGCGGCAGTGGTAATTCCCTTTATTTGTTTTCGACAGTGGAAATTTGCAGTAAGTAAGAGATAAATAACTATGAGTGTTTAGGACTTGATCACAAAGACACAAACACAGACAGACACAAACATAGAGAGAGAGAGAGAGAGAGAGAGACAGGGACAGAGACAAATACAGAGGAAGAGACGCAGACGCAGACACAAACACAGACACAGACATAGACATAGACACAGACACCGACACACAGACAAAGACAGATTCAGACACAGTTCCACTTAGAAAAGTCCAGACAAACCATGGGAGCATAGGATCACTTTTCGGTAGCCTCCAAATTTAGTTCTTTTCATTTTGACTATGAAATAAATCAAATGGAACCCTGTAGCATTTGGCAACATACATAGAGTCATATAATACATAAAACGGGCAAATGTACATAAGTAGATACATGAAGACATACAGGCAAGCATACAGATACAAAGGCCCATACATACTTGTGTTCGCATTAAGCTGCTGCTACAGCTGAAAATAGCTACAGTCATTACGTTTCATACCCATATTAATCCTCAATAAAATGTGCAGGTTCCCTAACAAATAAAATTTTCAGATTTGCTAAATTCTACTTACTTAACAAACCTGTTGTATGGCGACACTTTATAGCACACATTTTCATATAGTCATACAAATAAAATTACATATAACAGAAATAATAGAGCTACGTCTTGTGATTCCATAAAAAGACTTCTGTCATCTTTATCCTCATTCTATTTGTTTTTCGATTTATCAAGATGCCTACCGCCAAGGAAAATTTGGGGCCTCCATGGAATGCACTTGAAAATAATGTCAATTCATTCAGCCCATTTTTAGGATCTGACATTTTCCGTGTAATTTTCTCGAAGGTTCAGACAATATCTTGTAGTTTTATTCATCAAATATATTTTGGATTTGTTTATTGAAGATGACAATTTTAGCTCATTTTCTCATGGCTGTCTAATAAACAACTTAATTAATCGTTTAAGCTATTGTTTTAGTAAGTGCTGAATATAAAAATTACTGCCACCTTATCGACTTGCAAATTTCCTTCAATGAAATGCCAAGACAATGGAGAACACCACAGCACATATGTCATGTACAAATAAGAATAGAATTTGGGTTCTTGCATAGAAGACAACTTGGGTTCCATCCAAATTCCCTACTTGTAACAAATATGATCCGCAATAAAAAGAAGGAGCACTTTTTCTAGAATTGCATACGTTTGGAACATTATTTTTATAAAGCTGTTCATAACACCTGCGAAAACAGGTAACAATTTCAAAGCTTGATTCTTTGATTAAAAGTGAGTATCCGTCATGTCTACTGCTTCATTAATTTTTGCAGGGTGCAGATTTACGTCTCCTACAAAAGAAAAATCATCTTATAAGATTACTCTTATCTTGAATTTGAAAAAATAGGCCAATTAAACATGGAATGGTTGTAAAAATATTACTCGTCATTTCCTCACAATGAAACGCATTTCGTTAAACACGGTGTGATCAGTAAAGATAATTAGGAGCCATAAATTAAATCAAAAATTGAAAACCTGCTTCCAATGCTAATTTTAAATAACAGCCCTGTACAAAAGGCGAGCTACGACCTCACACGCTAGCAAATAAATGGCGTGAGATGTCGAATATTTAAAATTGCGTTTTTCTGTGGTTATTTTTTTGTTTTTTCTTATATTTCATTAAAAGGAATTATTAAAGAGTTTTATATAAACTATTCCACGGGGATCGAATTATTTCTGGATTCCAAACTATGTATCTCTTGCCATTGCCAATCATCTAAACCGCTTTTGACCATGGTATGAGGGTCTCTGCAGGTTCATATCGTAGAACAACTGCTAATTGTCGTGTACCAAAACTGTATTGCATATGGTTCCAATATTTATGAATATATTTATCGGGAATGTGCTTTCTCTAGCTCACCGATTACTTAAAATCCCTACAGTCAAGCAGCATTTTAGATATCAAACCTGAAGTGATAGGTAAGCGAAAATTTCCTTATTTTGATTAAAGAAATGGAAAGAAATGATGAAGTAGTTTTATTTTAGTTATTCCTTTAATTCTGATCCCTCTGAAGTTAGCATTATCTCTTTGCGTTTGTCTTCGAATGTTTACAATAAGGGGACGTGACATTATGTATAAAACGAAAATAAAAATGGTTAAATTGAGTTCTTTTTCCAAATTGGAGGACATCACTGTGTTCGATTAGTCACACACCAAATCAATTTTTTTGCGTCTTCCGATCTACCACACGTCATTTGTCTTATCGGGCGTACATAGGTGCTTCCACATGCGACCACAGATCATTTACTTCCGAATGTGAAGAGATAATTATAAAAGCTAAAGTAAATCTAAATATACGGAGAGAGTAGGAGAATAACAGAAGAGAGAGAGAGAGAGAGAGAGAGAGAGAGAGAGAGAAAGAGAGAGAGGGAGAGAGAGAGAGAGAGAGAGAGAGAGAGAGAGAGAGACAAAGTGAGAGAGAGAGAGAGAGAGAGGGAGAGGGAGAGGGAGAGAGACAGAGAGACAGACAGAGAGAGTGTGAGAGAGAGACAGACAGACAGACAGAGAGAGAGGAGAGTTCTTACTTTCTTTACTTTCTTTACTTTCTTTACTTTCTTTACTTTCTTTACTTTCTTTACTTTCTTCCCCTGTGCTGACAACGGTTGTCATTGCGGATCTCTAAAAGAAATAATTATTGTATTAGCCATTAAGTCTTAATTATTTTAAAAGGAATAATACTAACATAAAAAATGCTAAGCCACTATTATACTTTTTACAAATTTCATATTTTTATCTACATCTTCAATACTAGAAATAAAGAAATACAAAAAATTGGAAGAATTACTGATGTCGAATATTCTGCAAATTTGTAAAATAGAGAAAATGATACGTTTACAACCATCATTTAAAAAGTATTTTCTCTACCTTTTTGGCCAAAGTTCCAATGTTCTCTACTTATTCTTTAAATCTAAGTTTCTTGTGTCTGAGTTGATTCTTATTTCCAGAAAAAACACTAATTAAAATTTGGTAAATTCAATCATGGTTAGATTTTCTATGCAGGCAGTCATCCTTTATTGCTTTCCCAGAGAAATTTTCTTAATAACGAAAAATTATTCTATAGAGACTGACCTGTCTGGTTTCTCCACTTCACAAAACCCAACTTCTAAATCGGAGGCACTTTCTTTAACTTTCTTTGTTTTATCAGTCCAATGTTATTACTTCTTATCTTAGTGTACTCCCAGCTCAGGGGGTTAGCACATTTCAATGCGAAGAAAGTATTCGTTAGCCAATTGCAGGCGTAATTCTTCTCCTTCGAGTACCAGACCGGGAACAGATATCGTCCATCATGGCTCTCCACCTATTTCTCCAAGCAAATGTTCTTAACAATATTGTCCTGGTTTTTCCTTGTTACCTATCATTTTAGACTCTCTAAGTACATTTCTCTTACTTACTATTTTTCAAGTCAAAGCTAGATGTTCAAGACCGTTATGTCTATTCAGGTGTGACACTAAGTGCATTTGTCTTCTTCTGATTGTGTTTGTCAAAGATCGATTCATATTGGTTTCCCTCATTACTATTTTATTTGATTTCTTTTCTCTTTCCATAACATTTTCAGGAGTCTTCGCATAAATGATATTTCAGCTTCCTCTAGTTTATCCTCTATCTTATCTTAATCGTAAGTCTCTGTGTGCCAGGAGTCATATAAGGCTCTGACATCGCTCCTCAGGTGTCCACCCGAGGGCAAAAGCACAGTCGTCTGACGGGTCCCTTCTCNAGACAGAGGGGGAGAGAGAGAGAGAGAGAGGGAGAGGGAGAGGGAGAGAGACAGAGAGACAGACAGAGAGAGTGTAAGAGAGAGAGACAGACAGACAGACAGAGAGAGAGGAGAGTTCTTACTTTCTTTACTTTCTTTACTTTCTTTACTTTCTTTACTTTCTTTACTTTCTTTACTTTCTTCCCCTGTGCTGACAACGGTTGTCATTGCGGATCTCTAAAAGAAATAATTATTGTATTAGCCATTAAGTCTTAATTATTTTAAAAGGAATAATACTAACATAAAAAATGCTAAGCCACTATTATACTTTTTACAAATTTCATATTTTTATCTACATCTTCAATACTAGAAATAAAGAAATACAAAAAATTGGAAGAATTACTGATGTCGAATATTCTGCAAATTTGTAAAATAGAGAAAATGATACGTTTACAACCATCATTTAAAAAGTATTTTCTCTACCTTTTTGGCCAAAGTTCCAATGTTCTCTACTTATTCTTTAAATCTAAGTTTCTTGTGTCTGAGTTGATTCTTATTTCCAGAAAAAACACTAATTAAAATTTGGTAAATTCAATCATGGTTAGATTTTCTATGCAGGCAGTCATCCTTTATTGCTTTCCCAGAGAAATTTTCTTAATAACGAAAAATTATTCTATAGAGACTGACCTGTCTGGTTTCTCCACTTCACAAAACCCAACTTCTAAATCGGAGGCACTTTCTTTAACTTTCTTTGTTTTATCAGTCCAATGTTATTACTTCTTATCTTAGTGTACTCCCAGCTCAGGGGGTTAGCACATTTCAATGCGAAGAAAGTATTCGTTAGCCAATTGCAGGCGTAATTCTTCTCCTTCGAGTACCAGACCGGGAACAGATATCGTCCATCATGGCTCTCCACCTATTTCTCCAAGCAAATGTTCTTAACAATATTGTCCTGGTTTTTCCTTGTTACCTATCATTTTAGACTCTCTAAGTACATTTCTCTTACTTACTATTTTTCAAGTCAAAGCTAGATGTTCAAGACCGTTATGTCTATTCAGGTGTGACACTAAGTGCATTTGTCTTCTTCTGATTGTGTTTGTCAAAGATCGATTCATATTGGTTTCCCTCATTACTATTTTATTTGATTTCTTTTCTCTTTCCATAACATTTTCAGGAGTCTTCGCATAAATGATATTTCAGCTTCCTCTAGTTTATCCTCTATCTTATCTTAATCGTAAGTCTCTGTGTGCCAGGAGTCATATAAGGCTCTGACATCGCTCCTCAGGTGTCCACCCGAGGGCAAAAGCACAGTCGTCTGACGGGTCCCTTCTCAGCACATGCCCAATCCAGCTCCATTAACGTGGGTTTTTTGATTATCAAAAGATCCTATCGGACGCTGAGCTTCCCGAAGACTTTGCTCCAACGTAGTCGAAATGTCGACATCGGCGATCTTCTCTGCTCTCTGATTTTCGTGGGTTGTAATGCTCATGGTTTCTGTAACACTTTGGTTTTACATGAGTTGGTCGTTAGTCCAAGCAAAACCCTCAACCTGGGGGACAAGAGATCAGATTTAGTCTAGCTCCCCCTCCCCCCCCCACACACACACACTTGACCTGTCTGGCATGCGTGTTCCTACCTGGAGCACAAGGCTCCCACCAGCATAGCTCATAGGATTAATAAAGCAAGGAATTGTGCCGAAATCTTGGAATGCCAGCATTTAATTTTCTTATCTTAATGAAAGATTGCAAGTTGAACGGCTTAACTTATCTACCAGTCCGAGTTATACGGTTGATCTCAAGAGATACAGCTCATGTTTTCCGAAATTTATACTACTTTTCTATGCGGAACTTGGACTTTATGATTCAGTGTTTACTTGCAATCTACTTATCTAGGTCTCTCTCTTTTGGAGACTTGGATTTTTTTATTCTGTGGAACATAAAGAATATTTCTTTGATACATCTAAACAAACAATAAGCAATTAATACCACCAAGGTAACAAATACAGTTTTAAACTGACAGATTTTATCAGATTGATTCACTTTGTACCAGTTCAATTACTGAATAGAAAATTTTAATGACCGACACACTAGTTAGTACTTNCTCAAGAGATACAGCTCATGTTTTCCGAAATTTATACTACTTTTCTATGCGGAACTTGGACTTTATGATTCAGTGTTTACTTGCAATCTACTTATCTAGGTCTCTCTCTTTTGGAGACTTGGATTTTTTTATTCTGTGGAACATAAAGAATATTTCTTTGATTCATCTAAACAAACAATAAGCAATTAATACCACCAAGGTAACAAATACAGTTTTAAACTGACAGATTTTATCAGATTGATTCACTTTGTACCAGTTCAATTACTGAATAGAAAATTTTAATGACAGACACACTAGTTAGTACTTGTTAGTACTAGTTAGTACTAGTTAGTACTAGTTAGTACTAGTTAGTACTAGTTAGTACTAGTTAGTACTAGTTAGTACTAGTTAGTACTAGTTAGTACTAGTTAGTACAAGTTAGTACTAGTTAGTACTAGTTAGTGCTAGTTAGTACTAGTTAGTACCATACATTTACTTTAGACTCAATTCGGAAACATTCATTTATAAATTTAGTTCTAGAATAATATATATATATATAATATATATAATATATACATTAGTTTTTCATATTAGCTTTTCATCGAAGATAAATTGCTGTTCTTTTTCCTTTTTAAGAAGATCACCAGGGTTTCTGTTTCTAAAACATCAAAGAATCTTATTCGATTATTGTGTTAGCCTGAAAATAATTCACATCTCCCCTATAAGTGACTATCTATTTCAAAATTTTCCATCATTATTCGAAATTCCTTTCACAATTCTACTTTCATAAATCACAATTTAAGCATGTGGAGTAATCTCGAACTCACTTAGCTCCTATTGATTTCTTAATTTGCTTTTCATAAATTTCTTGCCTTTGTTATATTGAAATCAATTTTAATAGTAGCATGTTACATCTTCACAGAGTACAATCATATACTATCCTCTAAAACTACAAGAAAGGTTGTGACGTTGTAATACGTCCTGGTGAGGATACCCTGGAAAACAAAGGTTTAGAGATCATTAAAAATTGTTTTTAAAAGCTGGCAAGGTGCTTCAGTGTGAAAAAGTATCTTACATCAACGTGATATTGTTTCTGGAATACATGTCTTGCAGTAATCTTGTGTATTTACTATTGATCAATAATGACACTGAATCGCTTTAAAATCTATTTTGGTAAGAAAGCTTTATAAGCTTGTTTATGAACACCGAAGCCTTTGGTAGACCTGGAGCAGACTTTAAAAATAAGGTTGATCTGAAATGACTTTACAAAGCTGAGTTTAGGCATGGGAATATACACATGATTCTTACATGATTCTTATGGAGAAAACGGGTGACTTTAATAGTCTGAAGCAAAAACGCATTTTTGAACTTGAATGTGGAATAGTAAAGTTTGAAGTAGTTTTTGTTTCGTTTGAGCTAAAAATATAAGTATAATAGTATAATAGTATAATATTGATAATGTTATTACATTCTTAATAAGAAGCTTACTTTTTAAGATATTGTTTGGATTTATTTTTCAAGAGTATTACTGTAATTGCCAGGAAGGTGTTTTGATGTGGAATTAATAGATAAAAGAATGTTCCTTATTTTTCGGGGGACTGAAAAACAGTCCAAGACTTTTGCCAAGAAAAAAAAATTATTATTAGCTTTTGTTAAGCTCAGAGACTATTTATGATGTTTTCAAGCAAAAATCCTACGTAGTTACACATTGCTAATAGGTAGAATCCACCATTAGGCTATATAGGTAGTTAAGAGAAATTATTCTTTCTACTAGTTCCACAATGAAGCGAAGGTCTGCTCTGGAGTTGATCTTATTCCAATAGACACCCGAACAGCTCTGTAAGTCTCGACATGTGTCTAACCATCCCTTCCACATCATCGCTTCCTCCTCTTCTTTGTACAGTCCTAGTCAATTGCCTTTCTTGGTGAAGAACAGAAAAGGCTTCTACGCAAACAAAGAAAAGAACTTTCATAGAAATTACACCTTTTGTAAGACTACAGAGACTGATGTGGCAATAAATCCACACCAAAGAAGCTAATGGTGGAATATCTATTCTATAGCAAAAAAGTATCATACACACATACACCTTCAGAAGTTATGTCTGGCTAACGATATTAGGTAGTTTGTGAAGAGATTCACAGAGATTCTCTTCATGTAAATATGAAAGCAAGCATAAAATGATATGATAAATGAAATACTAAAGGCAATATGTAAGAGCTCTTGCTATTGTGTCCGGAAACACAGCCAAAATTTTCAAACATTTTGTTTCTTGGTAATATTGCAGTAAATTAGCTGTCAAGTTCAACATTTAGATGAGGTTTGTATAGAAATGTGCAGAACACGATATCAAAGCGTAAATACATCGGTTTTGTAGCACTTGGCACAACAAACGTTTATCGTACCCCAATTGTATATACAGAGAGAAAGGTGTCGACTCTGTTTATCGGGGCAAGCTTTTTTTTTTTAAAACAGCTTTTCAGACCCTATTTTGCCTTGTGTTAACAAATTGTTCTTATTTATTGATAACATTAGTATCTTCACATTACACAAGCAATGAGTTTTCTATCAGACACGTATGATCAATTCACTTCAGGTCTTGTACATGTATGAAGCTTCGTAAGTAGGTTATTTTCTTAATATTTCACATTTGGTTGTTGGAAAAAATAAATTTAAATCTCCTTTTCAACTGTTGAACACTTTAATGATAATTTGGCCAAACGTTTTCTGTACTCAAAACGGAAATAGTGTATTTTAGTGTAAACGATTGAAATGTGTGTAAAGTTATACTCATATTAATAAACCATACTTGAATAAATAATGTGGGTTAATTAATTTTTACAGGCATAAAAACGATCATTCCAACTTTTGTACCACTGTATTTCACCTTTGCACAAAGAATTGTCTTATATTTTGAAATTGTAACTTGGAAATAAAAATAAAAATCTAAGTACAAACAAATATAGAAATGTAGGAAAGGAGAGATTTAATAGCATCAAATTATTATGGTACAACTTTCTTTATAAAGGAGGAGGAGTGGGTTTTAACAAAAGAAATGCACTAATACATCAGTATTGATCATGGTAATTAAAAAACTAGATGGATTTTTTTTTAAAAAATAGAAATCTTAGATAAAAAAGCAACAATATCTAAAGCATGTATAGCATGCCAGGAAAAAGGTACTGCATAAAAAGCACATTTTTCCTCACACTGCATTTGACAAAAGACAATAACTCAGAACTGAACGCAGAAGTTACAAAAGGGAAACTTGGAAAACGTATGAACAACAAAACTACATAAAGGTCACACACTTTTTAAAAGAAATGACACGAATCTAGTTTTTTAATTCTGAAGGAAATAGACAGCCAAAAATGACAAATATAAACAGAATTGTTAAATTTGACCTTAGTCGTTGTGAATCGCGAATTCAGGTATGCAGAGCTTCGTATAACTGTTGGTTTGCGACCCAAAACATTTCTCATAAAGGATTGCTGGATCTATGTCAAAATAAAGAAACATAATATACTTTTATGTGTGTCAGAAGATTGTTTACACAAAAAGGGTCAGCTCAGGAATTAAGGTAAAAATTACAAAAACAAGAGCACTACTGCTACTACTACTAGTAGTACTACTTCTATTACTACTTCTAATAAAAATGAAAACAATATAAAATATAATAATAATAATAGTGATAATAATTAAAAAAATAACAAAAAATTCCGTATCATTATAAAGTAAGTTACATACTGAGTGAGTTAACCAATAAATGTAATCAACTGATATTAACTCTTTTGAATTTTGTCATACCCATATTACATATATGTTTTTCGCAATGCAAAATTTGCACTGTTAAGAACAAGTTTAAAGATACTACATTTAGATTTAGTTAGGCTGGTCTTTCAGTCCGTAGTTATTACTTTACCATATATATATATATATATACAGAGAGAGAAAGAGAGAAAGAGAGAGAAAGAAAGGAAGAGGTGGATTTACAGGCAATTATAGAACTGCTAATAAAGTAGAGTATTAACAAAAAATTTATGGGAGACGTTTTGGTTCAGTAATGATCCTAGTTTATGCTGTTCTGACCATGAGCTAGACTGATGAGTACTGAAACACACACAGAGACCCAGTTGTTTTTATACTTATCGCTTAAATGTTACTGGTGAGAAAGAAATGTAGAGAACTATATGGGACATATAGCTGACCAGTTTTATTCTATGTATAGATGGAAAAGAATAGAAAGACTGTATCTTATCTGTCCCTAGTTTACAGAAGCAGTTTTTTTGACGTTGGAATGCTTATACTTCCAGCTATTTTCTGTAACTCATAATTAGCATTTTATACAAAACTACCTCAAAATGTTTCGTCAAATGCAGTGCCAAAATTCTGCTTCATCTGAGATCTGCATGAAAGAATACCTAAGCGACCTCCTCTCTAAGTGGAGGTTTCCGATTTTTAAAGTTATCATTCTCAGTCTTGGGTGCAATTCAGTAACTGAATTGAATGTCATGATGAAATGACAATGATGATGATAATGATTAGGAATAATAAATAAAAAGTTTATAGAAGAGAAGATCTGATCAATATATTTGTTTTGGAGGCAAGAACTTAATTTGTGCCATACTAAGCAACCAAATATTTTTGCACATAAAAGAAACAACAAATGATAAATTTACCTGCTCATCAAACAAACAATGGAAAATGAAAAACAGCACACCCTAGAAAAGATAAGCAAGTTTAATTCAAGTTTCCTCCAATCAATTCTTTATAAAAATAATACTACTAATAAAAATACATAATCATAAAAATAATTATACATTTATACTAAAATCTAATAATAATAATTATTATTATTATTATTATCATCACCATTATTATTAGATTATTGTTACTTAAATAGTAGTAATGAAATCATTATTCAGATATAAACAGGTACAAATTAAAACTGGGGCCAGGATTAAGTGGTTTTCATTCTTTTCTTTGAGCTTGGAGGGTTTTGAATACGAATAGACTTGGCACGGTTCGAAGCTATCCGGGTTCGATTCCACGAGCAGGCGACGAGAATTTGGAACTTTGCAAAAGAAAAAGCAATTCGTTGGCGTCAGAAAGGCTATCCAGCCAAGAAATTCCTCACTGCCAAAACAAAGACCCTCTGAGGGGCATCGACTATGACCCACTTGCTGGGGGAGAAATGACGTTAAAAAAACCAACACAAATTTACTTGCCACTTGCCACTTCATCAGTCAAATAAGTACAACAGTAAAAACGGTTACCAATGCAATTGAAAAAAATATTAACAAAGACAATGAAATAACTTGCTTCCGAGATATTTAAAAGTAGGAAATTTAATTTTGTTAATAATTCAATTTTTTAATAAAGACTGATAAAACAACCATGTTACAATATAAAAGGAAAAGAATATTTAAAAATAAACTACAGTTCGAGAAAAATATGGAAAAATTTTTATTTGCATCAGCTGCCTATGCTAAATGAATAATAATACTTGAATGTTTCACAATAAAGAAAAACTTACCAAATAGCTATTCAAAATAATAAACAAATATGTCAGTGCTATTTTTTCTCTCTTCAAAAATATCCCAAGAAGGAATGTCACTCCAATGACAGGATACAAAACCAGCAAAGATCTGATTGTGCGTCTAAGATCATTCAAGAAGAAGGAAAAGTAAAAAATTATTAATAAATATTTCACCTGGACTTTCAATCAAATCAATCAAAACAAAACCAGCAATAATTTGTATTATCATGATTTCTCATATTTCTGTTGTGATGGACGAACTCAAATTGGTTTGAAAATAAGTTTCTTTAATAATCACAATTTCGTCTCATAAAAATCTCGTATATCAATCAAAACAAAACCAGTAATAATTTGTATCATCATGATTTCTCATACTTCTGTTGCAATGGACGAACTCAAATTGGTTTGAAAATAAGTTTCTTTAATAATCACAATTTCGTCTCATAAAAATCTCGTATATCAATCAAAACAAAACCAGTAATAATTTGTATCATCATGATTTCTCATACTTCTGTTGCAATGGACGAACTCAAATTGGTTTGAAAATAAGTTTCTTTAATAATCACAATTTCGTCTCATAAAAATCTCGTATATCAATCAAAACAAAACCAGTAATAATTTGTATCATCATGATTTCTCATACTTCTGTTGCAATGGACGAACTCAAATTGGTTTGAAAATAAGTTTCTTTAATAATCACAATTTCGTCTCATAAAAATCTCGTATATCAATCAAAACAAAACCAGTAATAATTTGTATCATCATGATTTCTCATACTTCTGTTGCAATGGACGAACTCAAATTGGTTTGAAAATAAGTTTCTTTAATAATCACAATTTCTTCTCATAAAAATCTCGTATAGTTTCTCGTTAATCTCAATATAACATCCCCTCGATATATTGTGAAATCTCTACCTATCTCTACGTTCAAATATTCTAACCCGTTTCTAAAAGATCAAGCAATGAAAATCCTAACCTCAACAAAATCACCAAAAAACCCACAAAGAACGAAATACAGACACAATCGAGTTGCTTGTTTCAGTATAATGTTCCAATGTTCTTCGGTTAAGCACGAAAGTTAATAGCTTTTTTCTTTTCATTTTTATTTTATTTTTAGTCAAATAATTTTTCATCCTCGTTCCCAGGGCCTCCTCTCGGTTTTCCTGGTATTTTTGAATGTCAGGAAGTGAGGGAGAGGCACTGGAGACGAGGTTTTTAAGTTATTTGATTTTTAGTTTTTAATTTATACACTTTTTCTCTCTCATAAGAGGACACATGTTGACAGCAGTGTTTATTATATTTTTATTGTAAACAACTGAATTATATCGTCCTCTATAAAGATAGAAATAATAATAATAATAATGAGTTCGTATTGTTCAATTCATGAATAATGGTTCGAGAAAGTTCGTTTCAAACGTTATTGTGACTTCGTTCACGACAATTTCTTGTCCAAACTCTGATAAACCCTCAACGTATGGTTTCAGTATCAACGAGAACTCAACGTGTATATTCCTATGTTATCTCTAGTATTTTGTAACAAAAAAAAGCTCAATGCGTGTAATGCATTACACAGGAGCTAAAATACGAAAAATACGAGTTATAATTTCAACTATTAGTTTTACGATATTTTCTGATGATTGAAATATCGTGAAACCATGACTTGCAGTTAAAACTCGTATTTTTTTGTATTTCACCATCTGTATATCTATAATCCGACTATCCTACGTCAACCTATACTATTTTTCAATAGTTCGGAAACTGTTAACATGTTTGAGTTTTAATTTATCCTCTTTTGCGGAGTATATATTGAAACCTTTGATAAGGAATTTTAAGAACTAATTAACGATTAGGCTGGGTAGGTTAACACACATCTCCAAGTTTAAAAAAAGTAATCCTGTACAAAACACAGTTATGTCAAATATCGATAAATATAAAACCGATGAATTTTAAAGTGCTGAAGTGACTTCTAAGCTTTAGAGGAGAAAACACAACGGAGAAGTTCTAATAGTCCAAAAGACATGATTATTTGTACTAGCACAAATGCTAGAGACGTACTTTCATCTTTATAAAAATTAATCTCTTAATAATACTCTTTTAATGTAACATTGTCTGAAAAATATAGTCAATTCAGTTTTAAAAAGTAGGGAAGAACCACAGATATAAAAAATTATTTTTTATTATTAGACTAATATTTGATACTATTTTTCTTCAATTTAAAACAAAGTGAATAAAAAAATTAATACAAATAAACAAAAGAAACCCCTAAAATATTTCCATATAACGGTTTTGAAATGAGAATGTAGCGCAGAGAGCATTATTTTTCGGAAGGTGGGTGTTTTATATAAAAGAATGTTCAAATTTGTATCATACAAACTGAAAAAATAATAAATAAAACAAAACAAAATTTAAGTATCAAGTAAAATAACTTAATAATTAAGTAGCAATAACTTTGCTGATGTCCTGGTGCCATTTAACATGTAATCTGCATTGTAAATATGGGTAGCTATAAAATTAACACCCAATTTTTTACACAAATTATTTTCTGATTGAGGTAAAGATACATTTCCCTGAATATCTGTGCTTTACCAAAAGCTGTATATTCTATCAATTATTTTTTTACTATTGCATCTTTGTAGAAGTGAAGCGTTATTAATTTCGTATACATTATTAGAAGAAACAATATTAAAAAGTTACTGGGAAAGGGAAAAGAAGGGAAAGCTACAGGAAGAAGACGCAGTGGGAGACTAAGACCAGAATAGGTTAATAACATCAAGAGGAGTCCAAATAAAAAACTATGAATGATCAATAAGACGTGATTAAGACCATAAGAAAGGAAGGAACATAGCAGCTCTCCTTTTTCAAAAGGACGGCACACTAAATGACTGACTACCTGACTACCTGACTACCTGACTACCTGACTGCATGACTACTTGACTACCTGACTACCTGACTAACTGACTAACTGACTAACTGACTAACTGATTAACTGACTAATTGACTAACTGAATAACAGACTGACTAACTGACTACTGACTACCTGACTACCTGACTACCTGACTACTGACTAACTGACTAACTGACTAACTGACTAACTGACTAACTGACTAACTGACTAACTGACTAACTGACTAACTGACAACAAAATTTTAAAATATTGAGAGTTTTGAGAAGGGTGAAACATATCCAAGGGCAGAGTCGAAAAAAGCATTTGATTAATACATAAGAGAAAATTCATTCCAGAGGAAGTGCTAAATAAAAAAAGTACTTGTATAGTAGGGAGTAATCGAAGAGAGTTTAATTGAGGCGCTTGATCGAGAAAACGTGGTATGGTTACGCCGGTAATTTATGATCTAAAAACTATGAATTAAAATAACAAACAATCCAAGCATATGTTTCCAGTTATAGATTACTGGTATTTGAAATGAGAATTTAATAATTTTTAGCAGATTCGAGATTGCCATTTAATGCCATATGTTGATTGGTAACAGATAACGACTACCGTTCAAAACAAATTTCTTATACTCCCAATTAAAAGTCATAATACGGTTTCTTTTTTTCAAGGTATTTAGAAAAAGAAACGAGTTTTTGTACTTAAACCAATCATATACTATCATCTATTACTGCTAAAATATGGGTGTGGTTTCAAATGTTCTTAGTCACTTAAAATAAGCTTCAAATAAGTACAGTTAAAGTAAGCTTATCAACAATATACATGAACCTACTTATCCTAAACGCACAAAATGCCACGAAATGGCAAACGTTAGCTACTGTTGTTACGCATAAATGTTAATTCAATACAACTCTGGAACATACAAGATTTTCCTCCAATTTCCGTCATATCTTGTGGACTTCTTAATTTGCCATCCAACAACGCCAATAATAAGAGGAAAAATCAATGCATTCATCTATGAATAAAAAATAAAGTCTTTACCTTTCCATTAAAAAGAAACTCAACAATTCTTAAAGATAATATTTCACACACCCAGTACATCAACATTGAACGGAGGCAGAAAATAACTTGCGAAAGCCTACCAAATCGACTTTCAGCTTGTGAAATGGGTAGATCGCAGTAAATTGAGAGGACTTGGCTCATGCCTACTCACGCCTAACTATTGCCACCTTGACATATAACTAGTACAAAGAACAAGTTGGGGATCCAAGAGGTATATATATAACCTAGTACATCTCGTTTTGGGTCCATCTAAACTACTGTTTAAAATTTACTTATTTTTGGCCTGGCAGTAGTAGAAAAATTAGTAGCAGTACCAGTTTTACAAATCGTAGTAGTAGCAGCTGTGGAAGTAGTCGTAGTAGTCGTAGTAGAGGTAGTAGTAGTCGTCGTAATAGTAGTAGTAGTAGTAGTAGTAGTAGTAGTAGTAGTAGTAAAAAGAGAAGAAGAAGAAGAAGAAGAAAAAAAGATTTACAAGTGGTGGCAGTAGTAGTAGGAGGAGGAGGAGGAGGAGAAGAAAAAAAAAGATTTACTAGTGGTGGCAGTAGTATTAGTATTAGTATTAGTATTAGTATTAGTATTAGTATTAGTATTAGTATTAGTATTGGTATTAGTATTAGTATTAGCATTAGTATTAGTATTAGTATTAGTATTAGTATTAGTATTAGTATTAGTATTAGTATTAGTATTAGTAGTAGTAGTAGTAGTAGTAGTAGTAGAAATTATTATTTCGATTTATAAAATTTAACATAGAAATCGTTAAATCTAACCAAAAAATGTTTCCTAATGTGTGGCTAAAAACATTTAGGAAAGAAACTACCTAGTGGAGTTTTTAACCATTGTGGTTACGAGGTAAGGAGCAATACTTAAATTTGCGTACAGATTAAAACAATATGTTAAAAACAGAAATACTTCATCCCAGGGTTAGTTTAGATGGACAAAGCTTATCAACTAAGTACTATTTAGTAATTTAAGGAAGGGTAGTTTCACATGTCCAACAAGAACAACTTCAAAGTATGTCAATAAAGAAAAATGTACCTTTTTTGACACATTCACATCATGATTGGTTAGGGAAAAATGTTTGAAGAAAGAATGAAAAATAGGAAAAGGACTTGGAAATCAAGATATTTGTGGGAGGATAATCACAGAGATGTAGTTGGGGATGTAACTGCAGGGAAAAGACAGGTCGGGCACAGAAATCGATTCAGAAGTGGAATCAGAGTTGCCACGCATTGACAACACTGTTCTCCACAATGATCATTGGTTTGAAGAGAGGTGCAGTGCTTATTCAAATTAATTCAGTGAGATTAGCTTAGTGTTAAAAAAACCATATCCAAATTCAACTATTTTCTCTATTTTTATATTATATATAGAATTCATTAAATTACACACAGGCCCTCATATCTTGAAACCTTTTTAGAGAAAATAGAGATAACTGGGTTTATAGTTTGTTAATATAACATCTTGCATATTTAAATATATTTTTATTCATTAAACCTGTGGAATGATCTATTCATCTGTTTATCAATCTACCTATTAATCTATTTATATTCCTTTCTCTCTATCTAATATCTCTCTCTATCCACAGTAGTTTCTGTGGCAGCTTTTCAATGTTGTCAATTAAGTCGTCTTCCTTTGGTTTGATATTTTGCGACATATCTCTCACTTTCTGCATAAATTTGTGCACATACATGTCTGTATAAACGATTTGTAATTTTATCCCAAATTGGAGGTCTTAGGTTAGAAAAATATTTATCATTCACGCAGAGAAATCGTCTTTGGTGAGCCTTGGACTCATCCTCAAACAGGAGCTCTGATTTTTGGTTCAGAGCTTCTTCTACTTGGCCACACTTAATTTGGAGTGGGTTAATTTGCTACTTGAACGTTTAACATCTCTTTTAATGACTTACGTTATTGCTGAATTCCATCATGAAATTAAAAAACTTCTAATCAACACTGCCTTAAACCCATAACCCATAAAGTCCTTAGATTAAAATACGTGCGTCCAAATCTCACTGAGACATTTTTTGGCTTGGCCTGCTCTTGATTTTCCAAGCTGTAGTTGAAGTGTTGATAGTGAGGATTTCTTTACTTAAGTTGTTTTTATTGTTCTAATCTTGAAAGCCTCGCTTGGGCTTTGGTACTTTGTTTTGTTTGTTTGCAGTTTCATTGACGAAATGAAAGGTGATAATCTTATTTTCTTGTGATTTCTTATCTGCTTGTCCTTTCATCCTGAATATTGAGAACCAAATGAGTACAAAGATAATAGTAAGAGGAATCTGGCTTTTACATGCAAAGGTCATTGGGATTTTATTAAACAATTTCTGTATCTAAAGCATGAAATGCTATGTCTAACGTGAAAACAATATTATCAAAAGAACTTACGCATAGGTACAATGCTACAGGTGAACGGTAAATCCAGACGTCTATTAATGTATAACAACTGTACAAGAAAATAGAAAATAATTTCATTTTGTTACAGTGTTTATTTAAAGACAGAGCATGTAACCATGACAATATGAAAAAAGAAGGAAGCAGAGAATTAGAGGATAGCCTTTAGCTTTGTAGTAATATAGTTTACTTTTGACTTTTTTGACAAAGACAAATATTCTTCACGAACTTCTGCCCATATATTAATAAATAATTAACATCAAACTAATATGTAACTCATACATGATTATATATATATATATATATATATATATATATTTATATTTATATATACTAGCAGAATTACCCGTCGTTGCTCGGGTAAAAAAGTGCAACTCTGTAGTCTAAAAAGGCCCTATCAAGATAATTGTAAGGTATTGCTCGATTAGACATGCGATGGTAGACCATTTCAGTTCAAAGAACTGAAACTACCCTAACACTTGGGGTGTGATATAGAAATAATAGGTAATTTAATCTTACGAAAGATAATGTTAGGACTTCAAATAAAAAAATGCTATGGCAATTCATTGCCAAAAAAAATAAAATAAAAAACAAAACAAAAGAGAATGTCCTCCCTGGCGGGGGTCTCCCGCGTAAATACTCACCAATATATTACCGAGGAATTGTACGGTCAAGGAGATTACTTTATAACGAATAAACTTTCTTAATTTCAAAAAAAGTTTTAATATTGTTTTATTTTTGTTTTGGAATTCATTTATTTAAAAAAATGTTGAAATATTTATATTTTAGATACTAGCGCTATTTTGCAGGAGTTTAGATGAGGTTGACCTTCAGACATTGGGTAGGTTACTTTTCTGAACCCATGAAATGTTGCGTTATGAAGAAAGGTTTTCCGATTTACTTTTTTTCTGTTGTGCTTAAAAGATCTTTTAGCGATGATACTGTGCTTGTCAAACAGTTGTCAAACAGAGAAAAATTCTACAGTCAACTACAGGAAGTAATAGAAAGCCTCCCTAGTCATAACTTGAAAATCATAATGGGGGATTGGAAGGCGAAAATAGGACAAAATCGTGCAGGATATACCAATGTTATAGGCCCGCAAGGCTCTGCAAACAACACAAATGACAATGGGGGGAGAATGATAGAATTTTGCAATAAGAATGATCTTTGTGTTGGTAACACCTATTTCAAGCATAAACTTATTCACAAATNTATCTAAAGCATGAAATGCTATGTCTAACGTGAAAACAATATTATCAAAAGAACTTACGCATAGGTACAATGCTACAGGTGAACGGTAAATCCAGACGTCTATTAATGTATAACAACTGTACAAGAAAATAGAAAATAATTTCATTTTGTTACAGTGTTTATTTAAAGACAGAGCATGTAACCATGACAATATGAAAAAAGAAGGAAGCAGAGAATTAGAGGATAGCCTTTAGCTTTGTAGTAATATAGTTTACTTTTGACTTTTTTGACAAAGACAAATATTCTTCACGAACTTCTGCCCATATATTAATAAATAATTAACATCAAACTAATATGTAACTCATACATGATTATATATATATATATATATATATATATATATTTATATTTATATATACTAGCAGAATTACCCGTCGTTGCTCGGGTAAAAAAGTGCAACTCTGTAGTCTAAAAAGGCCCTATCAAGATAATTGTAAGGTATTGCTCGATTAGACATGCGATGGTAGACCATTTCAGTTCAAAGAACTGAAACTACCCTAACACTTGGGGTGTGATATAGAAATAATAGGTAATTTAATCTTACGAAAGATAATGTTAGGACTTCAAATAAAAAAATGCTATGGCAATTCATTGCCAAAAAAAATAAAATAAAAAACAAAACAAAAGAGAATGTCCTCCCTGGCGGGGGTCTCCCGCGTAAATACTCACCAATATATTACCGAGGAATTGTACGGTCAAGGAGATTACTTTATAACGAATAAACTTTCTTAATTTCAAAAAAAGTTTTAATATTGTTTTATTTTTGTTTTGGAATTCATTTATTTAAAAAAATGTTGAAATATTTATATTTTAGATACTAGCGCTATTTTGCAGGAGTTTAGATGAGGTTGACCTTCAGACATTGGGTAGGTTACTTTTCTGAACCCATGAAATGTTGCGTTATGAAGAAAGGTTTTCCGATTTACTTTTTTTCTGTTGTGCTTAAAAGATCTTTTAGCGATGATACTGTGCTTGTCAAACAGTTGTCAAACAGAGAGCGCAGAAAAAGAAACAAAAGAAAAATTCTACAGTCAACTACAGGAAGTAATAGAAAGCCTCCCTAGTCATAACTTGAAAATCATAATGGGGGATTGGAAGGCGAAAATAGGACAAAATCGTGCAGGATATACCAATGTTATAGGCCCGCAAGGCTCTGCAAACAACACAAATGACAATGGGGGGAGAATGATAGAATTTTGCAATAAGAATGATCTTTGTGTTGGTAACACCTATTTCAAGCATAAACTTATTCACAAATAGACCTGGAGATCACCAGATGAGAACACATTAAATGAGATAGACTTCATATGTATAAACAAGATATGGGGTTCATCACTTCTAAACGTTCGAGTTTACAGGGTAGCAGACGTATTTTCAGATCACCAACTTCTCGGAGGTAGTATCAGATTGAAACTACAACGATTGAGAAAGCGGATAAAGAGAAAACATACCCCGTGGAATAACTTCTTAACCCTGAGGTGTCAGAGAAGTTTCAAGAACAGTTTTCAAACCGCTTTGCAATTCTCCAAAGAGACACAGACCTCACAGTAACATAGAAACGCTTCAAAGATGCAATTAATGAATCTGCCAGTAGTTTTGTAGGCCAGAGGAGGGGACGTAAAAAGGAACGATTGATTTCAGAAGGATCCTGGAAATAGATTGATGAACGTAGAACGCTGAAAAGTAACAGAGATACAGCCAGAACTAGAGAACAAGCTGGAGATGCACAAGAGCGATACAAAACAATGGACAGCAGTAAAAAGAAGTTGGTTACTGTGCAACTGCACTAACAATTAAGCCACGGCTCCTCAATGTAGAAATGGGTCCAATAACCAGAAAAGAAGTTAACAATGCCATAGGAAGAATGAAAATCAACAAAGCCACGGGAATCGATGGAATAAACAGTGAATTTTTGAAAGTTGGAGGAGACCCAATTGAAGAGGAGTTGGTGGATTTATTTAACACAGTTTGGGAAGAAAACAGAGTACCAGAAGAGTGGAGCAAAAGAGTGATAGTAATGTTACCCAGGAAAGGGGACCTCTCGGACTATAATAAATGGAGAGGAAAAACACTACTAAGCACTACTGGCAAAGTATTCAGCAGGATCATTTTGAAGCGGCTGCTCAATGCCGTGGACTGTAAGCTTCGTGAAGAACAGGTAGGGTTTAGAGAGGGGAGATCTTGTAGTGAGCAGCTATTCATTCTGAGAAACATCATAGAACAAATCTTGGAATTCCAGTCTCAAGCAGTTTTAAATTTTGTAGATTTCCGTAAAGCTTTTGACAGCATTTATAGAGCATCACTGTGGAAAATTCTGAAGATATACGGAATTCCAGAAAAGATTATTACAATCATCAAGTCCATGTACGGTCACCCAACTTGTTGGGTTAGAGCAAATTAGGGTATGGCAGACGAATTCGAACTAATCGCTGGAGTCAGACAAGGATGCATACTATCCCCCTTTCCATTCATTGTATGTTTAGATTTTGTGATTAGAAGAACAATGAAAGGAGGAGGTTTTGGAATCCTCTGGGAAAATGATGCTCATTTTACAGATCTCGATTTTGCTAATGACATAGTCCTATTGGCCAGAGATGTCACAATGTGCCAAGATATAACAAACAAGCTAAAGGTTGAAAGCTCCAAAGTGGGATTGAGGATGAACGAAGGAAAGAGTTCTTTTTCTTTTCTTTTTCTGTCGACTTTTCCCTTTTTTTTAGGGGTCGTCGTAGCGAATGCTCCTTCTCCAACGCACGCGGTCTTGTGCATCTTCTCTCACATTTCCTTTTGCTGCCATGTCTTCCTTGATATTGTCTGTCCATCTGAGCTTGGGTCGCCCTCTTCTCCTACGTCCTGGCAGTTCCATTTGCAGACATTTCTTTCCCACATGTTCCTCATCTCTCCTTTCCAAGTGTCCAAACCACCTTAATCTTGATTCTTGTAGCTTCTTGGAGGCCTCTGCGACACCTAGCTCCCTTCTGACCAAGTCGTTTCGGATCCTGTCTCTCCTGGTGATACCCACAGCAAAGCGCAACATTCGCATTTCTGCCACATCAAATTGGCTTTCCTCGCGTTTGGTGAGAGGCACTGTTTCCATTCCATACAACATTGCTGGTCGTACCAGTGTCTTGTAGACCTTGCCCTTGACCTTTCTTGGTATGTGTTTGTTGCATAATACTCCAGAGGCCTTTCTCCAGTTGTTCCAGCCAGCTTGGATACGCTTCTTCACTTCCTTGTCACTCCCTCCATCGCTCTGGATCGTTGAGCCCAAGTACTTGAACTGATCAACTTCAGGTACTTCTTCACCAGATATCTTGATTGGTGGTAGATCTATCTTTTTGTTGATGCACATGTACTCAGTTTTTGTTCTGCTAACCTTCAAGCCCCTTCTTTCAAGCCGCTCTCTCCAGTTCTCCAACTCCCTTTCTGCATCAGCCTTTAACTTATTCACCAATGCCACGTCGTCTGCGAACATCATGTTGTACGGGCACTCCCTCCTCACCTCCTCTGTCAGCCTGTCCATGACTAGGGCAAACAGCAGTGGGCTCAGTGCTGAACCTTGGTGCAACCCCACTTTAACCTTGAATGGCTCTGTCTCCCCCACTGAGCTACGGACCACAGTTTCGCACTCTGTGTACATCACCTGTATTGCTCTCACATAATGCTCATTCACTCCGCTGCTTCTTAGACAGTCCCATAGTTCCTCTCTCGGCACTCTGTCATATGCTTTTTCCAGGTCAATAAAGACGCAGTGCAATTCTTCCTGGCCTTCCCTGTATTTATGTGCTATCGTCCTTAGTGCAAAGATGGGATCAACTGTGCTTCTCTTTGGCATGAAGCCAAATTGTTGTTCACTTATCTGCACTTCTTGCCTTATCCTGCTGTCGATCACTCGTTCCCAGAGCTTCATGGTATGGCTCATGAGCTTGATGCCACGATAATTAGCATAGTTCTGGATGTCACCTTTATTCTTAAAAATGGGCACAAGGGTACTCTTCCGCCACTCTTCTGGCATTCTGTTGTTGACCAGGATTTCATTGAACAATGATGTGAGAAACTCAAGGCCTGTCTCACCCAGCACTTTCCATACCTCAACGGGTATGTTATCCGGTCCGACAGCTTTCCCATTTTTCATCTTCCCAAGCGCCTTTTTCACCTCATCCTTGTTAATTCTTGACACTTCTTGTTCGTGAGCTTGTGCTGCATGTTCCCGCTCTTCCCTGGGGTTTTCCTCATTCATCAGTTTTTCAAAATACTTTTTCCAACGGTTCAGGATCCCAACCTCATCTCTTAGTACTGTTCCATCTTCGTCCTTCATCATTTTAACTTGTTGGATATCCTTGGATGCCTTGTCCATCTGCTTCGCTATTCCAAACACTTTCCTTTGACCATCCACGGTGCCCAATTCACCATACAATTCATCACAAGCAGACTGTTTAGCGCTTGCTACTGCAGCTTTTGCCTCTCGCTTTGCTCTCAGATACTCTGCTCTGCTTGCATCATTCCTATCTTTGTGCCAAACTTTAAAGCTTTTCCTTTTATTATCAATTGCCTCTTGCACTTCCTCAGACCACCACCAAGTTTCTCTATCCTTCTTCGTTCCACCTGAGCTCTTTCCCAGTACTGCTTCTGCAACACTTCTGATGGCTGAAGCTGTTGTTGCCCAGTCAACAGGCAGATCTTCCCCTAGCTCGTCTTGCAGATTGGACAAAAATTGCGCCTCTAGTTCCTTGTCCTTCAGTTTCCACCATCTTATCCTTCTTGGCTTCTTTCTTGCCTTCTTTACCGTCACCGTCACTTTCAAATCACAAACCACAGGTCGATGCTGGGTTGTTACACATTCCCCTGGTATGGCTTTGCAATCTATTGCTTCCTTTAGATTGCACCGTCTGTAAAGGATGTAATCAATCTGGGTGGTGGCGTTCCCGCTGCAATATGTCACTCTATGCTGATCTGCTTTCTGAAAGAATGTGTTTACGACTGCAAGATCAAACCTCATAGCCAGGTCTATGATCGTCTCACCTGCTCCATTTCTTCTTCCATAACCATGCTTGCCCATCACTCTCCCATCTCCTTCATTTCCTTCACCCACATGCCCATTAAGGTCTCCACCTACAAACAGTCGGTCTTGTCTTGGAAGTCGGGTGATCGTCTCATCCAGGCTCTGCCAGAACTCCTCCTTTTCTGCTTCTTCACACCCTACCTGTGGGGTATAGGCACTTATAACAGAGATGTGTTCTCCTTCCACCTCAAGCCTCATGGCAATCAATCTGTCTGATATTCTCTGCACTTCTACTACTTCTGGTACAAGACTTCCATCCAAAATGATCCCAACTTCTAGTCTCTTGTATGCATAGTACTTTTATCTTCCTCCTTTCCATTAGATCTGCAACCTCCCTGGCTCTTCCTGTCAGGCTCCCCACATTCAAAGATCCCATTCTGATTCTATGTTCTTTCCTGTGTTTCTGCTTCCTGGACCGTCTCCTAGCAGCTTTCTTTCCTCTTCTTCGTCTTCGTCTTTTGCTTGTTTGTTCAGTAGCACAATTTCCATTATCCCGCTGGTTCCCCGAGATAAAGGCGGTCGTTGTTGACCCGGGCCGCGACCGATCCGGTATGAAATTTCTGTTGTTGGACATCGCTCATTTGGTGATTTGGCAATTTTTCTACAGCCGGATGCCCGAAGGAAAGAGTTAAATAATTAAAATAAACAACAATCAAGAGCAACATGTAACTGTCAGAAGTAATCCACTAGAAGGGGTAGATAAGTTCCGTACCTTGGAAGTTATTTGACCAACACTGGTGAGGTGGAAACAGATATGGTCACAAGATTAGGCAAATCGGGAGCAACTTTCAGATCAATGACGCATGTATAGAAATCAAGACGGATAAACACAAAGACAAAGTTCAAACTCTACATGGCGATAGTGGTTTCCACTGCACGATATGTAAAAGAAACTTGGAAAACAACTTGGAAATTAGAGAGGAAGTTGGGCTCTTTTCACCCGCGAAACCTGAGAAGAATTTTAGGAGTAACATGGAAAGATAGGGTTACTGATGAAGAAGTATATAGAAGAACGGAACAACAACAATTACACAAAGTGGTAGAAGAAAGGAGATGGAGATTAGCTGGTCACGTGCTAAGATTGCCACACGATCGACATGCCAGAAAAGCAGCAAATATGGAAACCAATAGAAGAAAGCAGAAAGCGTGGCAGACCCGTGAAAACGTGGCAGGCGACTTTTAGGGACAACCTGATTGATCGTGGGCTATCACTTAGAACCGCTCAAGTTGTGCCTGACGACCGTAGACGTTGGAGAAGTCTTGCTGCCCGATGTCCTGCACAGGATAGGGAGAACTAAGGTCTAAGGTAAGGTATTAACTGTGTTTGCAGATATGTGCTTGTATGTGTGGTAAAGTACTAAATACTCACATTATCTTTTACTTGGCCTCTACAAATGACTAATTGTAATTTACTATACCATTATTACGTGGTAAATTCGATTCTATTTCATATTTCTTGTCTTACTAAAAATATAGCAAATTTATTTTTATCCCATTTTACACACACGCGTTAAAAGTTAAGTGTATGTGTTTGCGTGCGTGTTTGCTAAATGCTCACGGAGTGTTTATGCTTGCTGTTTCTCCAGAGTTCTATAGCCGATACAGAATAAATAAGTCGACCTAATATTTACTGATAAGCTTGTTTGAAAACAATAATGATTAATTGATTACTTTCCTACAAATTACATGTCAAAAGTGAAATTTATTATTTATTATTACCTTTAAAAAATAAATAAAAACACATTTTCACTTTGTGTAGAAATTTGATATACTTACAGGTGGGCATTTTGGAATACTTTCCATTTCACAGATGCGGCCACTATAGTTATGAATGCAGGAGTTCCTAGTTGTTCAGAGAAAGTATTTTAAGCTGCTAAAATATTTTTTTACCAAGTTTGTTTCAAGTATAAATAAACAATCAAATTTGAGAAATTCTTCCGAATACACAAGACTACAAATCTTCAAATATCCTCTAGCCTCACTTAATTCGTTTTCCTTTGTGAATTCCTTTTCAAATTTGTGCTTGTTATTAAGATTACTAGATCTAGAGCTTTCGAAAAGAGAGTAGTTTGGATTTTGATATTTTTCTATGTAAACTCCCAGGTAAATGAAAAAATAAAACTCCCTTTTAACAGCCCTTTGTCATAGTCACAGATAAGATAAAAAAATAAATAAAAAAAGATTAAAAAAATTTTTTAAACTTTCAAGTTTTACTTGAGGGTATTCAGGTGTTCTACTTTAGATTATAAGAATTTTAGAATAACAAAAATAGACAAAAATTTCTTGATACTATACACTGAAGATGCAAAAAATAACCAGCAAAATCGCATGGGAAATCAAATTAAATGTCAAAAACAATAACGTTGCAGAATAATTTGAAACAACGAATTGATACTTCTCATGCAAAGTGAATAAGGATTTTACATTTATTTGAAATGCTGTGAAAGAAACACAAAAATAGAAAAACAAAATATTGACATACTTCCGTTGAAAATCTAACTATTTCAATGAAGTTAAATCGAGTACTTCTTTTTTCATCTGGACGAGTTTCGGGTAAACAGTGCCACAACTAAGTGAGTAGCATTTTCAGAGGTGTGACTAAGGAGATTAAAAAGAGTATCCTTTCTGAATTTTACTTGGCAGTTTGCTTGATAAAACGTGGGACTAAGTTTTAAGGCTCTTTGATTCCTAGGAAATTGAAAAGCTAATAGGCTGGTTTAAAATGGAATGGAAGAGAAGTATGAAGAAAATCGGCCGTAAACAAAGGATAACCAGTACAGAGGTATTTGAGTTGCGCAAAAAGTGAATTAAAAAAATAATATGACAGGAATTACAAAATAATAAAAATATCAAGAATTGTTAGGAATTAAAATCTTTCTGCTTTGTTTTGTTGGTCAGCGTTATAGGCAAGGTGGAATAGAGCAAATGGTTTCATCTGAAATAGCNTTACTTGGCAGTTTGCTTGATAAAACGTGGGACTAAGTTTTAAGGCTCTTTGATTCCTAGGAAATTGAAAAGCTAATAGGCTGGTTTAAAATGGAATGGAAGAGAAGTATGAAGAAAATCGGCCATAAACAAAGGATAACCAGTACAGAGGTATTTGAGTTGCGCAAAAAGTGAATTAAAAAAATAATATGACAGGAATTGCAAAATAATAAAAATATCAAGAATTGTTAGGAATTAAAATCTTTCTGCTTTGCTTTGTTGGTCAGAGTTATAGGCAAGGTGGAATAGAGCAAATGGTTTCATCTGAAATAGCTGTGGGAAGGACAGCAAAAACCAGAAATTGAATCACGGGGGCACCTGATGAAATAGTCCTCATCATTCTTATTCTTTACTGTTACTTAAACGCAACAGTGGTTATTGTCGTCTTTTTCACATTATTACGTTCAAGGTAAACTGGATGGATAGGAATGTAGCTTGACTGCTGTATGACTTCCTTAAATGGAAGTAAAAAATGACTTCCTTAAATGAAAGTAAAAAAGGACTTCTTTAAATGGAAGTAAAAAATGACTTCCTTAAATGGAAGTAAACCCGTTAGGCAGTTTAACTAAGGGTTTTTGTAGATAAGTCTATTTATTCTAAGAAAATTCTATGGGGAAAGAGAATTTAATTTTCCTAATTGGGCCTGTATAAAGGGGATATGTACTTAAGTGTACTTAAGCTCTCAAATGTGTTAGTGTGTTTAATAGTTGATGGTATTGAAACGTTAAAATATATTTACGAATTTTATTTGATACTAAAAATAATCTAAAAATGCAACTAGATTGATTTGCTTAGCTGCCCCTTACTGTCCTTTCGACATCTTAAGCAGCTCTTTAACCTCTTCAAAACAAGAATCACCTCTCAATATGCCAGATTGATCAAAATGCCAGTATAGAAACTGTATAAGTTTAAATATAGTATCAATAAAAAAAATATTCACAATCAAAATTATGATAACAACTCAAATTAGTTAAGGGTACTTTAAATTCATACCAAGGAGGTTGTATTTTGCAAACAATTAACCAGTTTTCCATTTAATTATATATATGATTAATTAATATTATATTAATTAACATTAAACTTATATATATATTATATGTCTAATTTCAGTTTAAAATATTTATTTTTCCTCTCTTTGTCGGAAACTCTGAAGTGTTGCAATAACCAATTTTCTTTTTTTCTCTCGCACTTCTACTGGATCATTTATACAAAAATAATAAAAATCCATATTCCTATTTGTCTCATTTAACTACTTTTTTGTTAAATTTCGCTACGGGTGTGTCTGTTTGTGCCCCCCATTACTCTTCATATTTCCATCTTCTATTGTTAGTCTATCTTCTTTTTCCTTCTACATAAAGGTCTCTCTGGTATCCCTTTCAACTTCTACTTCTTCTTCTTCTTTTTCTGCTTCTCCTATTCTCTGGTTGTCGCATTTCTAACGTCTACCTTAGACTACTAAAATTAAGATAAACTTCTTTCATACCTTTAATAATACAGTCTTACCAATATTAGTCTTTCCATACTTTCCCTGATAGTTTTGAAACCTTTTTTCGTCATGTTTTGTGAAGCTGCTCTGCCATTTATCATGTATATTTCTTCAGTTGTAGCCCACCGTCTTCATTATCAGTTGATGCTCTCCTATTTATTGTGGTATTATGTGTTTTCCAATTTTTTAATTTTTACTTTAAACAACATGTTTGTTCCATACCTCTCCTTCTGCTTAGTTTCTTAACTTCTAAAATCTGATTTTATCTCGTGAATTGGTCTTTAACTTATGCCTATATTATCCTGCACTATGAAACTCAACTACCAACAACCCCTTTCAGCCTACATTTTGTAGTTCTAATATTGTACCACCGAATTCCATCAGATAACCTTTTCAAATAAGCTAAACAGAAACATGATCATTGTATTGCATGACAAATGAATGACTATGTCCGATGGGTATAGTTTATATTTATTAACCATATCTACACATAAATCAGTTAAATTTTGTAGGGATCCCGCCCCCCAAAAAAGAAATTCTTTTGTTAAAGTATACTTACCCCAACCAACTATAAAAAACACTATATGTTTCAGTACACGTGACCTTCCTTCAAAAACTTGTACCAACATAATAGTGATCTGTATAGCTTCAATCAACATCCATGCAAATAAGCATAAAGCGAAATAATAATTAATAACTGCTATAAAAGTGCAAGGGCCCTAAGATAGAAAAAAGAAAAAAAGACAAACAGTAAAATTGGTAGAAGGGAAAATGTCAGTAAATTAAGTGAAAGTTTCTACTGTAGTTCATAACATTAAAAGTAACACTATTTTTCAAAATATTTTTGACCTTAAGTTTAGAACTTAAAGCACATGTTTATTCCAGGCATCATCTTTAAATGCCTATCACTTAGTGGCTGAGCGTTAATACTTAGCGTTTCTGTTTGAGAGAATAATTAATGTTAAGATTTCCTTTATTTTCTTTCTCATTTTCCAAGCGAGAGATACGTATTGTTTGAGCGGACCAAGAACTCTTATAACAGTCAAACATTCGTGGAGAACAAAATAAGATAAAATCCTATAAGAGATCTTGCACCTGGAATATGGATAAAAAGTATTACCAGGAAATAGGTGTCAACATCAAGGTGTGGAGCTTTTCCAAAGGAGCCAAAATGACACAATGACTGTCCTTTTATCTGGTTCAGCAAATTGTATACAGATTAATTAATAAAAATTTTTTAAACGTTTGTGAAAAAAAAATTACAATATTTTAAAAAAGATTTGTAAGTAGCTAAGTGTTAAATTTTACATGTTAATAATGTTTTCCGATATTTTTGATTTTCCGGTGTTTTTGACTAACTTACTTTCACAAGAAAATAATTTTGGGTAGGGATTTCAAACATATGTTTCATATAAGTCCTGCTCATCTTATGTTTTATCACAAAATAGTGAGGGAGAAAAATAAACGTCTGACATCTGGCTGGTTCACAAACCTAAATGAGTGTCACGCTCTACTGATTAAGCTAATCAGGAGTCATGACGTACTAAACAATTTTTACTATTGTTAGATTTAAATATCAAAACTTGCTTAACAAACAACAATAAATTTGCTAATTACTCGTTAATCAGCAGAACTATAAAGCTATTATTGGGAAAAACTATGCGCCTTATAAGATTATAAGGTTAACCTGACAAGCATATTCCCTATCCGGACAAATAATTTGACTACAATTTTAACATGCTACTTCTAGAAGGTAGCCATTTTTCTCAGGGTTAATTTACTATTTGGACTGTAACCAGGCATTAGAAGTAAGCAGTGAAAGGTGTGGAACGTTTTTGAGCGAAAGAGATTGTTCCGGGTCAAGTACTCCTGAATACAGAGTGGTTCTCGGCCGAATTCAGAGTGTTTCCTGGAAGTCCTTTTTCACACACATTGTACTTTTTAATTCACCCCCTTTTCATCGACATTCAACTTTCACTTTTCAAGTGAAAGTGCCTTGTTTGAGTTATATGCTATTTTGCTATTGAAATTTCGATACTTCTGTTCATGTTCGTAGATTTTGTTCATAATTTTCATTATCTGTGATGTCTGCTAAGTGCAACAGAGGTTTTACAGGACCACAACCTTCGTTGCAAGAGACCTATATTTTTCAGAAGATTAGTTTAAACGTCAAAGACAGTAAGCAATCAAACAAACAGTGTTTATTCAAAGTATATCACACTTCAGACTATCTAATTTCAATAATGGATTTGATACAAGGCATTATGTTTGCTCTCTTTCTGTTTATATCCCTTCAATCTTCTTTTACACTATCTACTCTGGTTTTAAGAAACCATTCTTGACTCCGACAATATTATTTCTAAATCTTGACAGTTCAGAGGACCTTTTGCCAATTTTTGAAACGCCAAACTCAAAGCCAAAGAACGTTTAGAAGTATCTACAAATGAATTTATAGAAATTATACTTACTTTCATAAACATTAAAATTTTTTCTATATTGGGATGTCCAATCAGCACCATGGCATCGGACAACAAATAAGCAAAGAGGAGATTTCGATGTACGAAGAACTTTGTTGAATTAGGTAATCTAAAATGAAATAAAATTTTAGCAAATAAATTTCATAAACTAAGTCGAAATTTTTTTCTTAAGTAAAAAGTATTGATAAAACTACAACTCTTTATAAAAGATTGGAGAGAGTGTAAATGCTTTTTCTCATTCATTGAATTCATTATTTCTCATTATTTCTTACTTAAGAGGGAGAGAGAGAGAAGAGAGAGAGAAAGAGAGAAAGAGAGAAAGAGAGAGAGAGAGAGAGAGAGAGAGAGAGAGAAAAGAGAGAGAGAAACATCAAACAGTAGTTAAAAAAGCAATACTCTGGTAAATGACATTTGTAGGAATGTTGAATTAAATCTCGCTGACCTAACTGTTCTTGTATATGCTACTGCAAAGGCACTTGAATCTAACCTTGACAAAAAGCAAAGAAAAAAAGCGAAAGATATTTATAACAAAAGTCCAAAATGGAGAAATGACATTGGGAGAGAAATGGGGCTGATTAGAGCTGAAATTTCTATTTTCTCTGAAACTGAAAAAGGAAATGATGCCAGAAGTAAAAAGTCCAGATAAGTAAAAAGAAGATTCAAACTAGGGAACAAGAATGATATGCCCTTCTTCAAGTGAGAGCTGAAACAAAGCATCCAAGTCAAAGCACACAAATTCAACTATTATTTGGTTTTTGCAACGTAAGGTGCAACAATGGAAAACCCTTTTCGTTTTCTCTCATGGAAAAGCGATGAAGGCGGAACCTTAAAGGCGGAACCTTAAAGGCAGAACTTTTATGGGAGATTCACTCTCCTCCCTTTAATTTTGTCTTGTTGTCTTTAGAACTTAATAGATAAGGTTATTAAGGTTGATGATAATGAACTGTATCATCCATTCTATTTGGATGATTTAAAACTCTATGGAAAGGATATTAACCAGCCTAAAGCTTTGTTAAAAATAGTGAAAAGGTGTAGTGACTACATGGGTATGAAGTTTGGTTTGGAGTAGTGTGTCAAATCCATCTTTAAAAGAGGTAAGCTAAAAAGAACAGCAATGGAAAATTGGATATCGAATGTGTAGTGCCAGTCCTAGAACAGAAAAATTCCTGCAGGCACATAGAAGTTGATGAAGGGGGTGGGACCTACCTTGTCCCCATAAAAACAAAACATAAACAAAGCAAAAAAAGAACTGCTGAGAAGAATAAGAACTATTTTGAAGTGAGAAATAAACCCTAAGGACCTCATTGAAGCCATTTACTCTCTTGCTTTTCCTGTCATTACCTATTATTATCAATTGGAACTTAAGAGTATAAAAAAGCTTTACAGTAGAATTAGAGAACTCTTAACTGCAAAAACGAACCATCCGTAGGCAGGTGTTGAACGTTTAAAATTGTCCAGGAACAGTAACGGTAGGGGAATCGTTCTTTCGTTCGTTTTTGTGTCTCGGCTACAGTATCTTTGCCCAGTAGCGGGTACATGATATTGCCGATGGTGTGAGCTTCTCTAAGTCAGCAAAGTTTCAAGGTAAAAGCAGTGGTCTTCAGTGTTGATGGGTTGGCTCCTCACTTGGAGGTTTCCAACTTGCAGAACAGATTATTCCTTGCGGCAACCTTTGCCTTGATATTAGAGCAGTGTGATTTGAAAGAGTGTTCAATCAAGAGTGACGCCCAAATATTTTGGATGTGGATGGTGCTCCAGTGCTTGTTGGTTCCATGTATTATTGAGAGTGCGCTTTGCCTCTTGATTTTTCAGGCGAAAAGCACAAACTTGGATTTTAGCTGGCTTAGGCTTCAAGTCGTTATACTCGTAACAAGCAGTAAGCTGGTTCAGGGCGTTCTCGAGCGTGTCTTCGATCTTAATGAAGGGCCACTGTTGATTTGTTGTACAGGTGTCATCTGCATAGATGAAACACCTGCATTTACTTTGTAATGGTAAATTATTTGTGTAGATGTTAAAGAGGAGAAGTGATAAAACACTTCCTTGTGCTAGGACATTGCGTTGTGTGCGCCATCTGCTTCCCTAACCATTAAGTTCAACGAAGAACGGTCTATTTTCGACCATACTTCGCACTGTATGATACAAGTCCACATCATTTGTGATGGTCCAAACTTTGTGTGTGAGCCATTGATATTGTACAGTGTCGTATGCAGCTGTTAAATCGACAAATATTGCTTCGATAACGAGTTTTTCTTGGCAACCATCTCCAATATGCTGCGCCAGATTCGTGAGTTGTGTTGAGCACGAATGGCTCAGTTGGAACTTGCTTACAAGTACACTACTAAAGAACTCTTGAAATGTCTAATTATTAATGACGATTGGATGTTCAAGCTGGTATTGCATGTTGGTAGTTGCAAAAAGTTCCACGCTCTTATGAAAGAAGCGAGAAAATTATCAGAAGAGCTGAATGTAGGCTTTGAAAATGAATTTGAAGCCAAGCTGAAGGTAATGAAAATTTTTTAAAGAAACTGCTGAAAAATGAGCCTACCTCCAGATGTTACCAGTGGAGTTTGATATACCCACAGTAAAGGAAGAAGAAAACCAGGTCCAGTTGACCAATTCTGTGCTAGCTGATGTTGGACTATATTACAAACAGGCAGACACATTTCAAATGAGACGTTTTCAAGAGGGATGTCATGGTAAAATTCAGTGTTTTCGCCATCCTGGTCTTAAATAAACTTAAATAAACATCTTCATTGAAATAGATTTAAATTGAATCATCTTGTGTGGTTTGTATCAAGATTGTAGCAAGAGCAGGGTATAAAGAGAACGTTTCCAGTTGAAAAGGGGCGGGCGGTAAAAACACCTTAGGCGATTTGTGCGAACGTCAGATTTTTTCCTAGTTCCGGCCCTTAGTACTACGCATATTTTAACACATGGTGCCTCTATCGAAGACTCTTTATTTCAGACGACCTTTAGATTACAACTATAAGGCAAACACATACTATAAAGGGTTTAATTTCCTTTTTCATCGGGAATGACTTGGCACTGAAAAGTTTTTTAACGTGAGTGAATAGTAAAGAAAATAGAATAATAATGATAATAATAATGATAACATTATTTATAATAATAGTATTAACAATAAATTTTTTTCTTATTATTGATAATAATAATAATGATGCAAAAGTCAAGATGCAAAAATCAAGATTTCATATGGGAGTTAAAGGGAACTGTTGTTAGGTAAATGAAATACCTGTAGTTATTGGAGTGCTGGGCACGACTTTAGCAGTTTCAACTGTTGGTTTAACCTTGTAAGCCTTTTCATCTACTTGGGAATCCTGCAGAGTGCTATCCTTTAGGGTATGCAAAAATTCTACTGTTTGAGAATGAGTATTGTAGCCAGCCTGGCGTTTAAAATATGAGATGTAAATCATAATTGAATAAAGGGAAATGTTATATTGGATAAGATCGCAGGTTTATATGATTTAAACAAAAGTATAGAATCTGAAAATGGAACAAATTTAACCATTATTAAGAAAGCACCAGAGGAGGAAAATGCTATTGTATGTAAACCTAATGAAAGATACAAATTTTTAAAAAATCTGTGAAGTAAAAATGTTTTTAAAAAAAGGATTATAATAAACTAAATGTTGCTGTAAGAGAAGTAAATAAAGTTTTGCCATATTTATAGACCTCAAATATCTCTGAAACTAACAAATTTCTGTTAGCGTTGCAAGACTGTTAGGTTTACAAAATATAGACAAAATGGCAAAACCCATTCTGACCCATGGTGAAAATGTAAATTAGAAAATGACACCAAAGAACTACAGGAGTATTAACCTGCTGATGAGGCATAAAACTGTGAAATGAAATCAAGAAAGAAGATTGACAAACTGTATGAAAAATTCTGAATCTTTCGGAAAGGAATTTGAACAGGGTTAGAAGAGTTGAAAGAGAGAGTCCTGGCAAAGAAAGCCAAAATAGACTGCTTAAATGGGAAAATCCAATAGTTCAAGCAAAATCAGCCTTCTAACTCTGACATAAAAAGATTGTTTCCTGAACTTCATGGGAAGCGAAAAACCATGGGTAAATGAAATACTTGATGCGGAAGAAATCAGAGCTTTTTAGAATGGAATATCTTGAGAGAGTAAAGAACATTGGTACCATGCACAGTGGCTTAAAACACACAAAGAAGAAAGCAATAATCTTAATTAGACATGTTTGCCAAAACTCAGGATTTTGTTTTAAAGCAAAGTAGAAAAGTCTTCATGGAAGAATCACCCATCAATTGAACGAGGTTTGAAGAGGAAATGAAGAAACACCTGAGTGGTTAACATTTGGAAGAACTGTTTTGTGCCAGAAAGATAAAATCATAGATAACGCTGTAGACAACTACGAATCAATTTGTTATCTACCTTTAATATGGAAACTCTTTACAGGTATTCTGTCTAATTTTCTGTATGACTTCTTAGATGAAGAGACATTACGTTTTACACAGAACAGCTGCAAGAGAAAGATCAGAGTATGTAAGGGTCAGCTTTTGATGGATAAAGCAGTAATTAGAAACTGCAAAAGGAGACACACCAACCTTGTTATGGCATCGAAAGAATATCGAAAGACATATGACATGATCCCGCGTAACTGGATTAGAGAATCTCCAGAATAGTGTGGAGTTGTTAATAGCATTAAAAAGTTTTTCATTACCAGTATGAAGAACTAGGAATTGGAAATGGCATCCTCAGGGGTTTCTCTGGACGATGCTATCATTAGAAGAGGAATATTTCAGGGGGTTACTTTATCATCACTTCTCTTTGTTAAATGCATTGTTCTTCTTACTTTGGTGTTGAGAAAGGTGAATTTTCATTATAAATTGGAAGATAGGGTTAAGAAATGAAACCTTCTGTTATTCAAAGACGATTTTAAGTTATTTACTAGGTCTCGTAACCGAATTGATTCCTTTGTCAATCCAATGCATATGCATAGTATCCGATATTGGGATGCATTTTTGCATATTCAAATGTAGAATCCTCATTTGCAAGCCAGGAAAAATTGTTTGAAAAATGGGTTATTACTGTCGGAGGGGAAGCTAAAGCAGGTTATGATGAAGAAGCTATCAGTATTTTGGAGTATTAGAGTGTGACAAAATGAAAGAAAATGAAATGAAACCTCAACTCGTGAAAGAGTACAAAAGAAGAGTAAGGTTGATAATTAAGTCTAAACTGAAAGCACACTGATTCCCCGACATGTAGATTATGTAAACAAAAAGGAGAAACTGTGAAGCCCTATAATTAGTGAGTGCAAGAAACTGACTCAGAATGACTGTAGGAGGAGACATAACAATTTTGCAAAAGTGATTCATTGGAACCTTTGTGAAAGGTTCATGCTTAAAAGGTCCGAAAATGGTAAGAACACAACCCAGAGACAGTCTCAGAAAATATCAATCATAAGCTCCTTTTGGACATAAGCATTCAATGTGATCACAACATCAATGCAAGGAGGCCTGATATTGTCATTATTGATAAGTGTGAAAAATCTGCAATAATTGCCAATGTTGCAGACCCCGGAAGCAAGATGATAGAAGAAAAAGATGAAGAAAATGGAAAGATATCAGGACATAGAAATGGAAATTCAAAGACTATGGAATCTTTGGATGTTATCAGTGGAACCTGTTATAACAGGAGCTCTTGGCAATGTAATACACAATTTGAAGAAATTTATTAAACAAATCGGAATGAAGGGCCGGATTCACTTTGTACAAAATCCCACATTATTAGGGAGTCAGGATATAGAGGAAAGCATTAGAATATCGAAGAGGAAAAGCACGAGGAAAATTTAATTATTAATAATAATCAGCTTCCATGTTTTGCAAGTTGGTGAATTACCTGCCCGTAGTATTAACACAAAACCTATCTGATGATAATAATAATATTAATAATAATAATAATAATAGTAATAGTAATAATAATAATAGTAATAATAATAAATAGTAAAGATAAGAATTTTTTTTTCTCTCAGCCTGTCACAGCACTGCTTCCTGTTCGACTCTAGAGATTTCTCCACACTTAACGATTTTATGCCACCTGCACCCACCTAACATTAATGGTCTGCGCTATGCCATCTCTTCATCTACGATTTGGTCTTCCTTTTCCTCTCTTCCCCTGCTTCAGTTTTCATTTTGTTGTTTTTATAGCTTACCTACTGGTGCTTATTTTTGTGACATGTGCTGCCCTCTGAGTTTTGGCTTTTTCCACTTTTGTTTTTTTTCCTTTACTTTTTTCTTGCTCTTATATCTTAATTCCTGACATTGTCTCATTGTGTAACACCAAGAATTGCTCTTTCCATGGCCCTGCTGATGGTTGGTCACAAAATATAGCCCATATTCATGGGCTACATTTTGTTGCCAACTATCTTTCTTCTAGTGCCGCGTTAAACCTTATTGGGATAGTGTGTCGCCCTGATAAACTTCTTTCATGATGTTTACTTTCCTGCATAGTGTTTAATTTCTTATTTGTGCTGTGCCTCCTTTGTACTTTACCTTCAGGATGTTTATGTACTTACCTTCGATGCCATGCTGTTTTAGCGCTTCAAAACCAGCCTTGTACTTCATTGAATCGAAGGCCTTTTCATAGTCTACAAACGTCACGTAGATAGGGACTCCTTAGTTTTCTCAAGTAACTGCACAATTGCATGGAGGTAGTCAATGGGAGAATAACCATTACCGTAAGCGTTCTGTAGACTGATGTTCATTAAGTGTTTTGTTCATTCTATTCTTTAACACCTTCATGAAAAATTTATAGACCTGAGAGAACAAATGCATGGCCTGTAGCTTGCTAGATTTTTCATATCTCCCTTTTCAAATCTCAAAGTAATAATGGTATTTTTCCATCTTTTGGGCACTGTTTTCTTGTCATCACTTTATTGTGCAGTTCTCTCAGTCTTTTCGGAACGATGTTTTCTTCTTTCTTTAGCCCTAGACAATTTGATCTCGTCCTTTCTTTCTGACAGTCTTACATAGTTCTCTGCTCTCAATCTTTTCTTTAGCATTTACGACTTTGCTTGTCATTTCCTTCCTATTCCTCAGCAGCTATTTGATCTTTGGCGTCAGCTCATCATTTTGTCTCCTTGTAGCCTTCCCAGCTGTTCGCAATGCACATTCATTGATGACCTCTGTAATGGTTTTGGCCATTTCTTCCAATTTTTCATTTGGCAGCATTTCAGAGCGATTTTGCACCTTCAGTTGGAATCAATTTTCTTTCACTAGCAGGGCTTCGATATTAACTTTGAGGTTTCTTGATTTCACCATTTGGCTTCTCTTGAGTCGCTACTAGCATTAACTCTTTAAACGACATCAACATTCTTAACAATGTTCTTATTTACCGGAAGATAATCAATTTTTACTCTGTATTGTTCTATTTGAGCTATCCACGTCTAAGCTCTGCTCTTTCTTCTGTTGTAGTATGTATTTCTAACCCTTAAGTTCACTGATGTTGCAAAGTGCACAAGCATTGTTCCTCNACAAAGAGAGGTTATCCAGGGGCACGAACTTGGACGCATAGACTTTACCCTCCAAAATAAGGCTGACCAATGGCCAGCATATCAGATATCAAGCTGATAAGAACAGATACTACACTTGATCTTAGCCAAAAGGCCGAGAAGCGATATAATATTAATAATAATAATAGTAATAGTAATAATAATAATAGTAATAATAATAAATAGTAAAGATAAGAATTTTTTTTCTCTCAGCCTGTCACACCACTGCTTCCTGTTCGACTCTAGAGATTTCTCCACACTTAACGATTTTATGCCACCTGCACCCACCTAACACCAATGGTCTGCGCTATGCCATCTCTTCATCTACGATTTGGTCTTCCTTTTCCTCTCTTCCCCTGCTTCAGTTTTCATTTTGTTGTTTTTATAGCTTACCTACTGGTGCTTATTTTTGTGACATGTGCTGCCCTCTGAGTTTTGGCTTTTTCCACTTTTGTTTTTTTTCCTTTACTTTTTTCTTGCTCTTATATCTTAATTCCTGACATTGTCTCATTGTGTAACACCAAGAATTGCTCTTTCCATGGCCCTGCTGATGGTTGGTCACAAAATATAGCCCATATTCATGGGCTACATTTTGTTGCCAACTATCTTTCTTCTAGTGCCGCGTTAAACCTTATTGGGATAGTGTGTCGCCCTGATAAACTTCTTTCATGATGTTTACTTTCCTGCATAGTGTTTAATTTCTTATTTGTGCTGTGCCTCCTTTGTACTTTACCTTCAGGATGTTTATGTACTTACCTTCGATGCCATGCTGTTTTAGCGCTTCAAAACCAGCCTTGTACTTCATTGAATCGAAGGCCTTTTCATAGTCTACAAACGTCACGTAGATAGGGACTCCTTAGTTTTCTCAAGTAACTGCACAATTGCATGGAGGTAGTCAATGGGAGAATAACCATTACCGTAAGCGTTCTGTAGACTGATGTTCATTAAGTGTTTTGTTCATTCTATTCTTTAACACCTTCATGAAAAATTTATAGACCTGAGAGAACAAATGCATGGCCTGTAGCTTGCTAGATTTTTCATATCTCCCTTTTCAAATCTCAAAGTAATAATGGTATTTTTCCATCTTTTGGGCACTGTTTTCTTGTCATCACTTTATTGTGCAGTTCTCTCAGTCTTTTCGGAACGATGTTTTCTTCTTTCTTTAGCCCTAGACAATTTGATCTCGTCCTTTCTTTCTGACAGTCTTACATAGTTCTCTGCTCTCAATCTTTTCTTTAGCATTTACGACTTTGCTTGTCATTTCCTTCCTATTCCTCAGCAGCTATTTGATCTTTGGCGTCAGCTCATCATTTTGTCTCCTTGTAGCCTTCCCAGCTGTTCGCAATGCACATTCATTGATGACCTCTGTAATGGTTTTGGCCATTTCTTCCAATTTTTCATTTGGCAGCATTTCAGAGCGATTTTGCACCTTCAGTTGGAATCAATTTTCTTTCACTAGCAGGGCTTCGATATTAACTTTGAGGTTTCTTGATTTCACCATTTGGCTTCTCTTGAGTCCTATATTCAGCCTAATGGTTCCTCTGATGATTCTATGNTCTCTGCTCTCAATCTTTTCTTTAGCATTTACGACTTTGCTTGTCATTTCCTTCCTATTCCTCAGCAGCTATTTGATCTTTGGCGTCAGCTCATCATTTTGTCTCCTTGTAGCCTTCCCAGCTGTTCGCAATGCACATTCATTGATGACCTCTGTAATGGTTTTGGCCATTTCTTCCAATTTTTCATTTGGCAGCATTTCAGAGCGATTTTGCACCTTCAGTTGGAATCAATTTTCTTTCACTAGCAGGGCTTCGATATTAACTTTGAGGTTTCTTGATTTCACCATTTGGCTTCTCTTGAGTCGCTACTAGCATTAACTCTTTAAACGACATCAACATTCTTAACAATGTTCTTATTTACCGGAAGATAATCAATTTTTACTCTGTATTGTTCTATTTGAGCTATCCACGTCTAAGCTCTGCTCTTTCTTCTGTTGTAGTATGTATTTCTAACCCTTAAGTTCACTGATGTTGCAAAGTGCACAAGCATTGTTCCTCTCTCATTCCCAAGGCGAAAATGTCCAACCATTCTCCCATCGCTTTGATAATGTTGTCCAACCTTTGCACTGATGTATCCCATGATAATCTATAAGTGGTTTTTGTTATTTTGCATTGGTCTTGCAATTCCTTCATACAGCGCCTTACCCTCTTCGATGTCGTGGCTAGATGGTGGTGCATACACTTGTATTTCTTGCAGCTGGTACCTGTTGTTCAGTTTCAGTGTAAATGATGCCACTCTGTTTTCGTTGATGATTTTTGTACTGGAAATACAAAAAAAGTTTATACATTTGTTTAAGCTGGACTGATAACGTTGCTTTGTCTCTGAAACTGTTTAATTATCTTTGCCCCACCTTGTTTATATTTCACAAAAGTCCCTTCACCAGAATTCTAATAAATATAAAGTCTATCTAATTCACACTTTTACTAAAATGGTTTATTTTGCCTGAAAATTCTCTTTAGAATCTGTTTGGTTTGCTGGTTTTCCTAAAAGGTTTTCAAAATGTGTGTAAATATAGTGGTTGATTTGATCAAACCTAATTTCAGCTGAACTAATGAGAAGATCCAAACATTAGTGGTTAATTGTGAGGACAAAACTTTTAATGTCAACATCTTTTATGTCTTCATTACATCCTTTGTCTTTTGTTTCATATGTAACTTTGAATCTGAGACCTTTCTTTCCTGTTACGCACTTATCACCTATTTATTCAAGATTTATTCGGTTTGATTTTAATAAATAACAATCTTTGGTCGAATATACTGAAATTGCTTCTTCGCCTACGTAACAAATGAAGTGTAAGCGAATAAAAAAATTCAAGATTTATTAGAGCCCGCACACAACGTATTCGGGATTTAACTTTCTGGTTGTCACTTTTTTCAACCAAGCATCCGAATTGGCGCTTGTTATCAATGATACTCTATAATAAACTAGACCTAAATTGTCACCGTGTTGAAAAAAAAATTATTGAAGCGCTTCTATATATTGTATCGTCATCCATTCCAATAAATTTTGCAGCAGTCCTTCCCCTTTTGTCAAATTTTTGGATAATTTCTTTACTTCATGACCAAAATCAAGCGCATTTCTCACAAAATTCAAAACCTTATACTCGACGCGCGTACTAAATTTAACACGTAGTGAAAACAGTCCGAAAACAAAACGATAAAAAAGGTCTGAATTTCAAATTTTCTACATTCTTCATGTATTGGTAATAGCTAATATAACTTTTTAGTAGATATTATGTTTGTTTATGTAAATATTTGTATATAACAAATATATTTAGCTTAAACAATTAAGGATTAAAATTTAAATAGCAATTTTGTTCAAAATTACAAAAATGTTTTCAAGTGATCTCTATTTAAATCCACACATATTTAGAAAAATGGTAAGGCTCAACATTATGTTCTGACAAAGCAATAGCTCTGAACTTCTTCCTCGTTATTCAGTACAAATATTATTTTGAATTTTTTTGGAGTATACCCATCCTTCAAATAGCCCCAAGCAAAAATGTGGGAGTAAGATAAGTCACATCTCTGTGTGACTCTCTAAAAATCAGCCTTCAGACTAATAATACACTTATCAAAGTTGACTTTAGGTCATACAGGGAGCCATTCAAGGTATAAAAGCTAACTTCGTCTTGTTGGAACCAGAATCTACGCTCAAAAGATGGATAAAGGGTCTGCAGATCTATTTAAAAGAAGGACTTTCATATGGATTTTAATTGTGACAGTCGAAGTGGCTTTCTTTCAATCCAAGAGGAAATGGGATATCAGCTTTCGCACAGAAATAGCAGACAGAACATTTAGCCAGTGGAGGAATTTCACGTCCAATTTAGTAGGTTTCTCTTGGACTCAATATTCTCAAAGTTTACCTCCAAGAGGATACTGAATTTATCAGAGGTTAATAGAAAATTCAGGAAATTTTGGATATCTTCTGTTTTCTTCAGTATTTTCCAATGACAACCTTCCTTTGGATCTTATCAGCTACATTCATTTTTTAAAAATTCTGTATCAGGTGTGTTACGAAATACAAAACGTTGAGATTATACAACTTTTCTTAAAGGTTCTAGATTTCGCCTCACTTATTACAAAGCCTTTGCTTTGTAGCTTTTATTCATCTGAGCGGAGAAGTTTAAACCAATGAAAAACAATGGGTATAGATCACTTCGCCCCTCTTTCCCTTTTACAAGGGTCTCCTTGTATACTTTATATAATACCTGTGTCAGTACGTTAGCTTCAATTAGTAGCAACCTTTTCACCAATGCCCTACAAAAAAACTACATTTAACTTTGAAATAACCTCTTTTGGGCGTCTAGACAGAAACTCTTTTAGTGTTTACTCAACCTCTATAGTATGTATCATCAGTAAAGTGGTCTTTTAATGTACCCTCATGATCCTTAAGAGCTTCTGCTGCTTTTTTGAGAGAACAGCCTTAAGGCACAGTGAATAGAAATTGTAATTTCCTTCGGAATATAATCTAGGAAAATTAAGTTTACTCTCGAAGTCAAGAAAAACACTTACAATTCTCCTTAATATCAAATTTGAAAATTCTGTTTTAAAAGTTTTAAAACTTATTTCATTTTGATTTCGTTAATCTTTGCCTACTGTTATCATAACTGCTACATCTTCAGTATTTGAAGAAAGTTTTTTAAATTGGGTTCACCTCCTTTAAAAGAGCTTTTCCTGTTATAACACCGGTAAGCAAATACTGTTTAAAGGAATTGGTGAGCAAAAAACAAAAGCAGCTTTCATTGTGCCATTTCAAAGAGTTTCCATACCTGTTAGTGTGAACATCTATTTCCTAGTACTATTATTGTCGTTAGTAGTATGATAATTGATGGTTTTGTATTACAATTATTAATTTTAGATTAGAGATTTCGGCATGTTCACACTGAGCTTATAGTAGGAGTCAACCCTTAAAACGACAGAAGTTCAATAAAATAATGTTTTTTTCCAGTAAATAAATTAGAAATCTGCAATGGTGCATTTCATGAGCAAAAGTTTGTACTTGTCAAACGTCTTTAAGAAATTCATTTATATTTTCGAAGTCAGGAAAATGTCCTAGAATGGACACAAATAAACCTTCTAACTTTATTAAAATGATGATGATGATGATGATGATGATGATGATGATGATTTTATGGACGTTTCTGAAGTTTCACCCCATTTATTCACTTGAATACACTTAAATCTTCCCTCGAATCATTTTGCGTTCAGTGTCACATTTCACACTCCTCTCCACACGTATATTACTCACATCACAACGGTCATTCTTCCTGGTAATTATAAAGTTGATCATATGGCCATGTCTCGATCTTGGATGAGTTCAAGTAGCCTTGTACTTAACTTTCTGATAAAAAAGTGTATTGCCAATGGCCAAATTGCCAATGCGATAGCGACTAAGGACATTCCAAGTTTCAAAATCGCTATCGATTCGAGTATTGCAATCACCCAGAATAATAAGCTTCTCATCAACTGGAACAAAACTGACAGCATTAAGCAGATCCTCATAAAAGGTAATAAAAGCTTCTTTACTAGCTTGCATTGTTGGAGCATAAGCTAAGAAGACGATTTCAAATCTTTTAAAGTAAGAGGAGTTCGAAGTTTCATTATGTGATCAGACATGCTGCAGAGACACTCTACATGTTCTAATAAGGTTGTTCTGACTGCAAAATCTACACCACTATTGCGACGTTCCCCTTTCTGCTTGCCAACCCAGAAGAATGTGAAACCAGATGTTATTTCAGTGAGCTGATCTTCACCAAGGAGAAGTGTCCCCGACAGAGCTACAATATCATTGTTCAGTCTTTTAAGTTTTTTAGTCACAAGAGCTGTTCTTCTTTCTGGTCGATTAGATACTTTTTGGTCCAACAAGGTCCTTTACATTCCAACAGCAAATATTTTCACTCGATCTTTTGCAAATGTTTTAGTGTTCCTTCCATGCTAAAATGAACCACCGTTAGCCGCAGGTTGCCAACCAGCTTTGATGTCACAGGCAATGTTTGGTACTCTTTTTCTAGCACCCCCAAGGAATTAGGGTGAGCAATGATATCTTTAAAAAAGGAAGCTCAGTCACAAGAATCTTCACCAGAGTAAGTCCCTGTCACAGTAAGACACAACAACGACGTTAGGATAAGATTCCTGTATGAGCCTTCAATTGCTTATATCTGCACACTTCACCATTCTTCCATTGCTATAGGACTTTTAGTGACATAATGACAGCCTCAATAACAAGTAAGACGACTGTCAAGAGGCATAGTACGTAGAGATGGATTGAAGTGACATATGCTTGTAAAACACCTATACCACGGTCTAGGACTCAACAGCCATATAGCATGCGATAGCCAATACAAGATGGCCAACAAACTGCTTTGTCTGCAGGTTTTAGTACCACGGAGTTTGTACCTCTCCGGGTAACAGCAAAGAAGGCGGGATGGCATCCACTTGCTAGAACAGTATATACCTATCAGAGGTATCGTCTGAAATAGTTACACTACACCTTCTTTGCTTTTGATATCAGAGGTATGCTTCTCCCAGAATAGCTATCTCGCCATGGTTTACGGGAGCCCATTCTATCCCCTATGCCAATTGAACAATTGTTGGGGCTTAGGTTGCTGGGCATCAGAGCGTACTCCACACGCTCAGCTGACAGGGCCTAATCTCCTCTTTCAGGGTTACCCCCTTGGCCTTTGGTTAAAGAACGTAGACCAGGAACCAATGGAGGTTCAGATTGACGGCGGTGAACACTCGCCGACCACCATAGTCCCGTTGGCTAAGCAGTGCTTATGACGTGCAAGTGGGGTTGTTTTGACTGGGAGAGGCTCTATAACCCTCTAAGACATTTATGTGCATTTAACACATGTTCACACCAGTCCTTGTATGTATGTATCTATGTATGTATGTATAGATTCATATTTACATACATATACCCATACATACATAAACTGGGATGTGTTTATTCAACAGTTTATTAGTTGAGGTAGGAAAAATGTGAATATTTTCATTTCATACCAAGGATCACGACGATACCTCGCCCTCCCCCTTCCCCCCCCCGGAAATAAAGAAGCTGAAAACTGTCGCGAAAAACGCAACATCAGCGCTCACAACAGTCTGGAAAGACAGACGAATATCAAGGAAAACAAAATTGAGGTTGCTAAACACACTAGTCTTTTCAATTGCAACTTATGGTAGTGAGACATAGATTCTCAAAAAGAGTGATAGGAGACGACTCTGGAGCTTCTAGCTGCAGTGTTACAAGAGATTTTCAAAAAGAAGTTGGACGGAGAGGGTAACGAACCAGAAAGTATTGTGTGGAGTTCACTGTCACAAGGGACTACTGAAGTAGTCCCTTGTGACAGTAAACTTGGGACTAATACTAAGAAGCGATACCCTGGAAAGAGAACTTATCATGGTGATGGTTGCTGGATCTGGGAAAAGAGGAAGACCGGGAACAAGGTACTCGGACAACACCAAGGAGGAATTTGGACTCTCCATAGTGCAGGTATACAAAGCAGCACAGGACTGGATCAATTGGAGAGGCATGACAAAGGAAGCCACAGCGGTTATAAACATGAGCCTTCCGTACATCATGATGATACTAAGGGTCTCTTCATTTGCTATTAGGGCAGTTGGTATTGGCAGGTCCAGACAGTAACAGAAAAAAAGGTCTGTATATTCATACATGCACAATAAAGTGAAAAGCAGCAAATAGCTTGATTGTCACGTCACCATCGTTAAGACCCAAAACAATAAAAATAAAGTCTTTATTGAATACAGATGACAAATATCTACTAGGGTTTGAAATACATACACGGTACATTTATACGAAATGGTGCTATCTTCAGGTAGATAAAAAAACTGTTTTTCGCAGCGGGATATTGATATCAACATGTTGATATGAAATTAGTCATGGATTAACCTAGGTTATTTTTAGAATAAATTTAATTAAGATTTGAAAAAAACAAAAGAAGATGTTTGTTTGGGGTGTTTTATTGATCAATTCAAAGGGGACCGCATTAACAAAGAAAAACAAAACACACCTGTTTTGCAAAAATCAGCACTTTCATACGATAAGTCAGTAACGAAAGGCATTGGGAGCCTTCTGTTTTGATAGTAAATATTTAGTGTCACTGAAATTGAAAAGTAAAGGAAAATTGAAAGAACCAGCAAATGAATATTTATTTGGAGTTGAATTTTTAGCAATGAAAAATTTGTTGGGATTTTTTTCACATCTTGAGCATCCCAGGAAGGAATGTGAAGGAAAAAATAAAAGAATTTAAAAGGTGTAAAAAATACTTGTTTTGTCCAAAAAGTACGGAAAGAGAGAAGGATAAAAACAGAATGTAAAGAAACAAAAAAGATTATCAGAAACCACTTAGCACAAGAATCACAACAACAAGCAGAATGTTAATAATACAAGATAAAACGAAAGCAACAAGGAAAGAGCACAGTAATAACTGTGAAAAAGGAAGGGTAGAAACAAGAGGACCAGCATGATGGACTGGAAAACCATCAACGTTCTAAAAACATTGTTATCTGCCCAATCACTATAAAGTTTAGCACTGACGACAGCAGTATAGCAATTGATGGTTCTGGCGTATTTTTCTAAACATCTTTTTTCAAAACAAATATTTTTTTGAAAACTTGATATTTCTTTTTTAAAAAAATACGGCATAAGAAACCCTTACTGTAGTACTTGAAATATGCATTTATATCCACTATAAAAGTAAAAAATATATACCACTATGAAAGCATGATGAATTTAAAAAAAAAATTGACCCCTAAAAAGCACAATAATTTATTTCATATTTTGATAACGTAGTATTGTTTGAAATGTCTCTATGGATACAGGCTTTTGAGGAATAGTTATCTTGTGATTTTTTTCATCTGATTGATCTTGTGATTCAAAAGCACTCGGCATGACGAAATATTTGAGTGGAATAATGAGTTGCTTACACAGGAAAACAATTAAATTGACATTTAAAGGATCGTCAAGGGAATGAGAGCGACACGCCCATAGGTGGGAAGTGCTTTTTGAAGCTTGCTTAAAAAAGCAATTGGACGTGCTTTTCCATTTTTATATTAAAGCAGGTTTCTCATATTTATTTTATAAGATGGATTCATTATAGTTCAATAATAAAATAGTAACCAAATAATTGAATTAAATTATAAAACATAACCTTCCATCTTCATATAATGAATCTATTTAATTTTAATAATAGAATAGTTATTTCATGTGGATTTATCTTACGGTTATTGTGATTTAAAAGCCCTCGGCATGCGAAGTATTTCAATGGCTTTATTACTTGCGCAAGCAAGTAACTAAGATATTTAAAGACTCGCACTGGGAGAGAGAGAGTGGCCCGCCCTTTGAAAGGGAGTTTCTGTGAAGCTTGTTTCAAAAAGCGATGTGGCGTGTTTTTTTCATTGTAACTATTAAGATGGTTTCTCGTTCTGATTTCATCTATATCGATCATATGATGGACCCTTCATATTAAATCTATAAGATGGTTGATAATTATTAACCATTTTACAGTAAAATTTTATGGCAATTTTTGGTTTTCCTTTTAGTAGTACAGGTTGAAAAGTAATTAATCTGTTGCACCTTCTAATAGTTAAAATTGTATTAATAAATTATAGTAACACAAGCATATTTTACCGTTTTATGACTTAATCCTAGAATTTCTTTTAATTATCAATCAGTTTCATAGTGAAAATTTATGGGTTTTCCTGGTAATACTATAGGCTGGAAAATGATCGATGTTTTAGTCTTTTTAAATATAGCAATTATGTTGAGGAGCCGTGGCTTATTAATAGCGCAGTTGCATAGTAACCAAGGGCCTCCGGACTCGATTCCCCGAGCCGGCGAGAAGAATTTGGAACTTTACAAAAAAAAGCCATTGGTTGGCGTCAGGAAGGGCATCCGGCCAAGAAATTTCTCACTGCCAAAACAAAGTTTCTCTGAGCCTCAATTGCTGAGAGGAAATGACGTTAAAACCAAGAAGAAGAAAAAAGCAATTGTATTAATAAACATAGTAATAGAAGCAAATTTTATGGTTTTATGACTTATATCATAGAATGGTTGACAATTATTATTAATCACTTTTGTAGTAAACTTTTCAAGTGAAGGTTGTAGCAAAATTTTATAGTAAAGTTCATAAAACAATTTGTGCTAAGTCATATCATAAAAGACAATTAGATTCTACAATTTGTTTCATCACAGGTTTCCTTTGATTTTTATTATAAGATGATCTTCTGATAAACCCTAAACAATAGAAAAGATAACATGCTATGTAAGTTACTATTGTTACTAGCTTACATTCATTATACAAATCATTTATAGGCTTAAAGGTTTTTAACCTTGCTTTCGTATTTAAGCTGGTAAAATTTTATAGTATAGTTTGTAGTAAAATTTGTGCTAAAGTTTAAAGTAAAAATTTTATAGTATAGTTTGTAGTAAAATTTGTGCTAAANCAAGCAAGTAACTAAGATATTTAAAGACTCGCACTGGGAGAGAGAGAGTGGCCCGCCCTTTGAAAGGGAGTTTCTGTGAAGCTTGTTTCAAAAAGCGATGTGGCGTGTTTTTTTCATTGTAACTATTAAGATGGTTTCTCGTTCTGATTTCATCTATATCGATCATATGATGGACCCTTCATATTAAATCTATAAGATGGTTGATAATTATTAACCATTTTACAGTAAAATTTTATGGCAATTTTTGGTTTTCCTTTTAGTAGTACAGGTTGAAAAGTAATTAATCTGTTGCACCTTCTAATAGTTAAAATTGTATTAATAAATTATAGTAACACAAGCATATTTTACCGTTTTATGACTTAATCCTAGAATTTCTTTTAATTATCAATCAGTTTCATAGTGAAAATTTATGGGTTTTCCTGGTAATACTATAGGCTGGAAAATGATCGATGTTTTAGTCTTTTTAAATATAGCAATTGTGTTGAGGAGCCGTGGCTTATTAATAGCGCAGTTGCATAGTAACCAAGGGCCTCCGGGCTCGATTCCCCGAGCCGGCGAGAAGAATTTGGAACTTTACAAAAAAAGCCATTGGTTGGCGTCAGGAAGGGCATCCGGCCAAGAAATTTCTCACTGCCAAAACAAAGTTTCTCTGAAGGGCACCGTCTGAGCCTCAATTGCTGAGAGAAAATGACGTTAAAACCAAGAAGAAAAAAGCAATTGTATTAATAAACATAGTAATAGAAGCAAATTTTATGGTTTTATGACTTATATCATAGAATGGTTGACAATTATTATTAATCACTTTTGTAGTAAACTTTTCAAGTGAAGGTTGTAGCAAAATTTTATAGTAAAGTTCATAAAACAATTTGTGCTAAGTCATATCATAAAAGAGAATTAGATTCTACAATTTGTTTCATCACAGATTTCCTTTGATTTTTATTATAAGATGATCTTCTGATAAACCCTAAACAATAGATAAGATAACATGCTATGTAAGTTACTATTGTTACTAGCTTACATTCATTATACAAATCATTTATAGGCTTAAAGGTTTTTAACCTTGCTTTCGTATTTAAGCTGGTAAAATTTTATAGTATAGTTTGTAGTAAAATTTGTGCTAAAGTTTAAAGTAAAAATTTTATAGTATAGTTTGTAGTAAAATTTGTGCTAAAGTTTAAAGTAAAAATTTATAGTTAAGTTTGTAGTAAAATTTTAAAGTACATATTTATGATATCTATTACTGATTCCTATATACATTACAAGCTGAAAAAATATTTTTGTTTCAGACTCTTTTATGATAACAATCATTGAGTTTAAGGATAGTAACATAGGGATATTTATGCCACTAACAGATTAAAAAATAGGATGTTGTCATTATTATCAATCACTTTTATAGTAAACTTTGAAAGTAAAATTTTATAGTAAACTTTTATAGTAAAATTTGTCATTTACTTCTGATTAATTTTTTTGTTTTCGCCCATTATATATAATAAATTTTTCTCAGTGTTTTTTACTTTCAATAACGGTATTTCTATTTATGCATGTGTGAATTTTATAATAAGGTAAATCAAGCAATTTATACAGCTGTCTTAGAATGAATTATGAATTAATCATTCTTTTTCTATTCTCATAAATATCAGGAAATATTTTATTTGTTTCATCAAATATTCTTAGTATTTTGTCTCTCTGATTAGAGCTAATATCCATATTTATTTTAGAAATAAAAAATTCAAAATATGATATTTCTCTGGTAATCTATTTTTTCAGTAATTGTATTTGGATTTAAATTTCCAAGGGTCATTTGTGTAGATCCTATTGATGTTCTAGCAGTAAAATCACATAATTTTTTACCATTACACCAAACACTTAGTTTGTTTTTCCCTGCTGGAACATTCCAATAAACAACATCATTTATTAAGTTTTTCTGGATTTGTTTTGGTATGATTATTATTTATAACAATCTTATTATTGCACGTTTCACCTATGATAAGGTGATTATTGCTAGTAATTGTTTTAATGACAATATGCTCATCAGTTGTTCCTCTCACAACAAGATATACAGACATACATTTAAGTAAGCTCTAGACACAGTAGATGAATCAAATTTAGGTGGAGATTGAACAACAAATAAATCACTGTTTCCCAAATCAATACCTGATTTCACTTTGCCTCCAATGTCTTTATCAAGCTACTTATTAATTGCAAATCCCAAAGTCATAACATCACTATAAAGAGCAGGATCCTTAACATTACTACTCTTCTGTTACCAGCAACCCATTTATCAAATTCTATTAAAATAATATCTGTTGTTGTAACAGGTTTAGTATGCAAACCATCATAAACCCATTTTCTATATTACTAGGTTAGATATTTTGAAAATAGCTTTTAATAAATGATTCATCGTAAACAGTATCTTTAACATCAAATACTTTAATAGTATCATAATAGTTGTTACTTATACTCATTTGATGAAACCAATAATTGCAGTAATACCCAAACAAAATGCTATTATTCGACTGGTATTGCGAACTATTACAAATGTAGTTAATTTTTCATTTTGTTACTCAATTGAACAATTTCTATTGGACAATTTAATCCAAAACTAATTCTTAATTACAATATTCGATGATATGTGGTTATATTAAACCTTTTTCTTTTTTACTTGTTTTTTCCTTTTTCTTTTTACTTTTTTTCCCTTTTTCTTTTTTACTTTTTTCCCTTTTTCTTTTTTACTTTTTTTACTTTTTCTTTTTTACTTTTTTTCCTTTTTCTTTTTTACTTTTTTTACTTTTTCTTTTTTACTTTTTGCACATCTTACCTATAAATGGTGATTGATAATGAATTACTATATCTGAATAATAAGGTCTATTTTATAATTCAGCAGCTGTTCTTGTTTTTCTATTCTGGTGACCTTTGCTGCTTAAAACATTTAATAGCGTAGGGACACCAGTTCATAATAACAAAGTTCCATGTCATTTGTTTTTTGTTTGCTTTAATGACATAATCAGTACAAATTTTAATTGATTTCATAAGTTCTTCTTTCTGTTGCATAGTTAATTATTTTTTATAAGCAATCAATTGATTGAACTTATCCTGTTTTATTAAGTAACCACCTTTCTGTCCTGATCCTTTTCCAAATGTTATATCAACATCAAAAGATCGAAGAGCTTAAACAATATCAGCTGTAAGAGCAGGAACTATTTGCAACTTTTGTTACTGTTAGTAGTACTTTAGTCCCGAGTGACATAAAACTAGGAATAAATGATGCAGCTTTTGAACAACATAACTCATTCATGTCTTTGAAATTTTAGGGTCAACTCCTTTATTTATTGATTCTGCTTTTTTGATTCTATTAACTTGGGTTTTAGTTAGAAACAATTCATCCGGTCCATTTAATTTAATATTTGTTAGTCTTAAAGTAATAGAAGCCTTATTAACAACAGCTTTAGCAAATTTTGCCTTATGATTATCATTAAGAGTTAATACTATATTTCTGATATTTAGTCATAGTGAAAATATAGTTAGATACATTTCATAAGATATGTATGTTTTATTATTAACTTCTAAAGCTGCCTCATTACTAAAAACATGAACTTTTAACTCTTCCGAGTGTAAAATCAAATTAAACATAACATAATTTGTTGTAAGATGGCTTGTGTGATCACATCGAAGGCTAAATTGAAATAAGTTATCTAAACCATCTTGTTGATTTGTTAGATCAAAATAGACTATGCATTCTTTGATAATTTGATAGATTAGGAGGAGAATCATTTTTATGCATTCTAAAAGCTTTTCTATACTCAATCACTGAATGATAACTTCTGCAAAGCTCTGTGTTAGGTCTCAAAGCTAATTGTGGAATAAAAATACCATTATTTAATTTAATTGAGCCATGCTAAATGATATTTTTGTATTATTAATATTAGTTTTTCAAAATGTATCAAACGTATAGAGATTACCTTGTTGAGAATTCATTTTACTTTCATTAAAACACCAAA